>JAYEVD010000292.1:0-116247 GCA_036346405.1 Phyllostachys edulis | reverse complement strand
TCAAGATGCCATTTGGTCTCAAAAACGCTGGTGCAACTTTTCAAAGGTTGATGCAAAAACCTTTAGTCCACAAATAGGTCGGAATCTAGAAGCCTACGTTGACGATCTGTCAGAAAGACCACCAACGCTATGCATCACATTCTGCCTTAAAAGAAACTTTCAATAACTTGAGAAGACATAACCTCAAGTTAAATCCGAAAAGCTGTGTTCGGAGTTTCGCTGAAAACCGCTCGGTTTCCTAGTCTCGCTAGAGGTATCAAGGAAACCCAAGAAAATTGCGCCATCGACTGATGCGCCCTCGACCACGAAGAAGGAGGTCCAAAACTAACCGTCAGATGGCGGCGTTAAGTCGTTTATAGCAAGGTTAGGGGAAAAGGATTACCTTTCTTTAAACTTCTTCGAACCATGGGAGTTTCGAGTGGACTAAAGAGGCAAAAAGACGCCTTTGAAGAACTTAAAAAGTACCTTACGAGTACCGGTCTTAGTTTCTCCGAGATCGAGAAACATTGCTAATTTACGTGGCAAAGAACGCTCACAGCATGCTAGCGTGTGTCTCGGTCGAGAAAGGATAACATCCAACGACCGCTTTATTACGTAAGTTTAAGTCTTACATGGACCAAAGGAAAGATACTCACAGGTACAAAAGTTGCTCTATGGCCTCCTTATGTCTTCAAGGAAGCTAAGGCACTACTTTTAGGGCCACAAAGTGGTCGTACCAACCGGATATCCCCTTGGTCAAGTCCTTGGAAACAGGGAATCATCAGGACGAATAGCAAAATGGGCGGTCGAGCTAGGGGTGTTCGACCTCCATTTCATTTCACGAACAGCAATAAAGTCCCAGGCAATAGCAGAATTCATTGCCGAATGGACAAACCTTGAACCCACCCAAGGGCCCGAGTACAAACACCACGAAGAGTGGACAATGTACTTTGACGGTTCCTTGATGTTAAAAGGATTGGGGGCTGGAGTGGTCTTGATATCCCCTACTGGCGAACATATCAAGTACGCCATCCAGTTAAACTTTCCTGCCACAAACAATATGGCGTAATATGAAGGTTTATGGCGGACTCGAGCAGCTCGTTAAGCTCGCTTTGGATTCGCAGACATTAGTGAAAGGCGATTCTCAACTAGTAGCGAATCAAGTAGGGAAAGAGTATCAATGCTCGAGTACCAAGATGTCATCTTATCTGGCGGAAGTACTAAAACTCGAAAAGCACTTCTTCGCCAGATCCAACATATTCCTAGAAAGAAAAACTTTCTAGCGCATCAGATTAGCACGGATGGCCTCCACGAGGTCGACCATCCCGCCCGGAGTTTTTCTCGAGCAACTCAATTCACCCTCGGTAATTGAGCCTTCCGAGAACATACATGATTCTCTCATGATCGCATAAACCGATCAAGGGAACATGGATGCTCCATGTGTCGTTGACGGTTGGCGCTGGCCACGATCAAGGTAGAGATGGATGACATCGATCTACAATTATCTTCAAAGATGACACAATTCCAGAAGATGATGTAGAGGCTGATCAGATAGCACTAAAAGCCAAATCATACACTCTAATCGAACGCACCTTGTATAAACGAGATCTCATGGAGTGTTGATGAGATGCATATCTCAAACGGATGGCATTAAGTTGCTAACCGAAATCCATGAAGGAGTCCGTGGAGCATATCATTCCTACAGAACTCTGGTCGGTAAAGCCTTCAGTAAGGATATTCTTGCCAATCGCCTTCATGATGCAAAAGAGCTTGTGACAAAGTGTGTACAATGTCGGTTTCATAGCCGATAAGTACATCACCAAGCACAAGCCTTACAAACAATTCCTCTTTCTTGGCCTTTTGCAACTTTGATTGGACATTCAGGACCTTTCCCAAGAGCACCGGGCTTCAATTCCTTTTACGTCATGATTGACACGTTTACAAAATGGATCGAAGCGAGCCGGTTGTTAAAACAACAACTGAGGCTACTAAGAGATTCCTTATGAAAAGTGTGATCACGCGATTTGGTGTACCCAGTCGTATAATCACAGATAATGGTGCCTAGTTCTCCAGCAGTCAATTCCAAGAATTCTGCGATGAACTTGGTGTCAAAGTTCATTTTGCTTCATTGCTCATCCGCAGAGCAACGAGCGATTAAGCGGCTAATGGTATCATTATGCAAGGGATCAAACGCCGAGTATTCGAACAGTTAATCAAACGGTCAGGAGCTTGGGTTCAAGAACTCCCCTCTATATTATGGGCCGTTCGAACCACGACCAGTCGTGCGACCGGTGAAACACCATTCTTTTTGGTTTATGGAGCTGAAGTCATGCTTCCTCCAGTAACTTCAAATTAGCTTCTGCCGAATCGATCGTCTTTAATGAAAACAATCGAGAATGAATGAAGACTTCGGCGACGTCGATTTCCTAGAAGAATGACGAAACCAAGCCCTTGTATGATCAGCAGTCTACCAACAAGCCATGCGAAGGTACCATAGTCGTAGGTGCAACCTCAGACCTCGGCCAGAGGTGATCAGTTCTCGAGAAAAATTGAGCCAAGCAAATCGCAATAAACTTTCTCCCAAGTGGAAAGGTCCTTACTGCGTCAAGTAACCCACTGTGTTCCGCATTTCCGTCGACTAGCTATGTCCGATGGGCAAATTTTGTCAAATTCTTGGAACATCGATCAATTGCGTAAGTTCTATGTTTAATTATTTTACATTATTTCATTTCTTTCAATTTCAGTAAATTCATTAATTTATTAAGAAGTGCAACCTTGCTTATATATATATACCTACATTCTCGTGGCTTATTATTGTTAAACCGCCGAGAAGCCAATTTTCTCTCCGACATCCTTTCCAAGGATCTACTTACTCTATGGCAACTATCGCTATGTAATACCCGTATTGGTCCTAGTCGTGAGCATTTTCTCAAATGATTCCCACGCGCGACTACACTCTTTTCTTAAAGAAATATATGAGTAATTAGAGCATCACACAAATAACTATATAATGAATGATATGCTTAGGATTATGAAGGTTATACTTCATTATTTCAAGATTCTGGTCTACTCTTGTCTGGCTACTGGTCGGGACACGGAAAGCCTCCTAGTCGAAGTCTCTCCTTTTTCGCACGTGGTCACCTTAATCGAAGGAGCTTCCTAGCGACAGTTCTTTTCTTACGATCCTCGCTACGATCGGATAAAGAGCATGAACACGTTTCAAGAAATATGTCGTATGCCTTCAGGTCTTAGCATTAATTCCGACTAGACTTTGGGACAATAGATATAAACAAAGTTCACTCATAAATTGTTGCATACATTTTGCATTTCTTCTTATGTCAAGTACGACAAAGTCTTTTTTCGACCATATACGCTTTTTGATTGGTATTTCAATTATGACAAACAAAGATCTATAACTAGTCGAAATCATAAAATTTGGTTCCGACCACATTGATTTCCTAGTATTATAACGATCGATTTTGTCTTAAACATCGAACATACCTTCAAAAACTAAAGCAAATGGTTACAACCTTTTTATTCTCTTTCTTGGATAACTGCCAGTACAAGAAAGTTCTTCTACTATAAAGCGCCGGGGCTAGGAAATATACGAGAATTGTAAAAGTCAAACAGATAAACAAAAACTTTGTGAATGACATAAAAGGTAAGTTTTATACATATTCAATTATTTTTACATTTGCAGAACCTACTCTAGAAATATTCCTGCACTAACTATTGCTTGATGGAGATCTAACCTCCATCTCCTCCACAACTTTATCTCCGAGTGGCCTGAGTTCTTCCATGAACTTGGTCGCCTCCTCGGGTGGGCAGTTGAAGTCATCTTCAACAGCTTGGAGATCAACGGAGGGGTCGGAAGCTTTCAGTTTTGCCAACGCAAAACTAACTCCATTAGCAACGCCTATTTTCATGGCTTGGGCATAGTTCTTCCGAGTAGTCTTGAGCAGACCTCCGAGATCTTCTAGAAGTTGACCCAAGTAGTTTATTTTCTATTGGATCTCTTAAGGTAGGCGGCTTGATCCTCGATCCCATATCAAAGATCATCTTGTTCACGGTATGAATCTTTTCATCAATACTTTGTGCAAGAGCCACCTCCTTATCCTGCTCAAATTTTAGAGTCTTCTCTACTCTTTCCAGCGTTTGCACTTGCTCTGCAAGAGTAAATCAATTGATGAGCACAAACATAATTGAAGGAGAAATAATAAGTCAAGTTTACGACATATTACCTTCAATTCTTTTGTTGAGTGCTTCATTTCTGGTCATTGCTTCAGCGATCGACCGGTCTCTAGCTAAATTAGCTTCATCAATCAACCGGTCTTTAGCTTTTATTTCTTCTTCAAGCAGAGTGTCCCGCTTTCTCAGCCATAATCTCTTCTTTTATTTTCTCCAAATCTATCGAATACGATAAGGGAGAATAGTTATAGAAGAACAAAGTATTGAAGAAGAAACAAAAGTTTAAAAGGGAAAAGTTCTTACTTTCCAACTCGGAGTGTTTTTGCTCCAAGTCTTTAACTCGTTGGGTCAGTCCTCCGACCACAGCAAAGTTCTCGACCAAATGCTGCACAAATAGCATTCTCTTTTTTAAGTTTCCTATAAACTTTTTAAGAAAGGCTATGAAGCTGGTCGTAGAATACTTACCCGGACTGCTAGGTCATTATAACCGGCGAAAATCAAATCAGGATACATCTTGAGTTGATTGTCCGATACTACCGCCACGTCTCATCAAGCTCCTTATCCTCGATAAATCGGGGACGAAAAGGGAACTTGTTAGGTTGGGAAGGGTTACCAACAGTGGTAGGAACCTGTTGAGAACTCTCAGAGGCACCTAACTCCACAGAAGGAGTTTGAATCACCAAGGGATCCAACTCAACTGTTGCCCTTAACACCTGCTCGGGGGCTTCTTCGACCACCGTTTCCTCAGGAACTTTGTCTTGGGAAATGTTACAGTCAGAATTTCCGCAGTCTCGGGTCCTCAGAAGAACACAGTCGAGACGACGAACACCAAAGACCTATGCAAATCGAAGACGGAAGTTCAAAACATCAAATCATCAAGGAATTATTAAAGGTACATACTTATACGACCACTTTCATTTATACATACCTTGTTAATTTCCGGGATTTGACTTTGAAACGCGGAAGAGTAAACTTTGTTCCGCCAACCTTCCTTTTCTTCTCCTCCAAATTCGCCGGCTCGAGCTCAGCAGGTTTGTTGAATCCTCACATCCTCCAACAAGATGTCGGAAGCAATGTCCTCGATCGGTTCATCAAGGACCGCATTCCTAACCATCCGCCTGAGGAGTGGTTTCATCAACCTCGGATCGCTTGTTTGATGAAACAACTATAAGGTCATCTCGATCAATCTGAGTCTACGACCTCCGCTTGATCACATTATGCGGGCCTTGACCTTCTCCACCTAAATCAAAAAACGAATTTGATTGGGTGATGAACTCTTTTTATCTAAAGTACGTATATATATATAATTCCGAAATGTTCTATTACCTCGAGAGATTCATCTCCTTCTAGTGCATCAGGGCACGACTCGGTCGGAACAACGATGGGATGATGATCCTCACCTGATTGTGTGATTCGCAATCCGAACGACTACAAAAATAGAGCATGATCAGAAATCTGGTCGGATAATATATATATGTACATGATAAAAGGAATTTTTTTGATTAACTACCTTAAACCTTGTCAGTCTCTCTTCAATAGGGGTTATGGCTAAGATCTCAGGGAATTCAGCTTTCTCTCTAGGCTCCCCTGCACAGATCAGCCTGACCCGTTCTCTAACTCCCTCAGGGGAAAGAGCTGTAACAAAAGGGAGAGAAAGCAAAAAATAGACAGATTTTAAGGTAATATATTAATCAAATAAAAATACTGGTCGGAGTTTATCTCAAAGACTTACCACCTCCTGAGGTAACTTCATCACGATCAATGCACCAGAGCAGGGAATGAGTCCGGAGCTTCAGCGGGCTAATCTGGTGCTTGGTGAAATCCCTCACCACATGCCAAGAGGTCAAGCCCCTGACTCGCAAGTCGTAGATGGCATCCGCCCATCTTCCGACCACCCCTGTCTTCTCCATGGTCTCCCTCCATTTAGGATTTTCATTTGCTCTAAATCCGGCGAAGTAGAGGCCATCATCTCTCGTAACTGTCATGTAAAACCAGTACTTTTTCCATGACAACCACGAAGATTTCGAGTACATAGGAATGTACTCATCGGCCTTCCCGTCGTGAAGACGCAATGTACATTCCCCGGGAGTTGCCGCAGATTTTGCTGCAGATTTTCCCATCACCATGCGGTAAAAATACCTAAAGAGCTTCAAATTCGGTCGCACTCCCAGGTATGCCTCACACAAATACGTGAAAATACTGATATTAGCGATGGAATTCGGAGCCAAATTTACCAATTCCACCCCGTAATACTCAAGAACGCGGAGGAGGAATTTGTGTACCGGTAATCTCAGCCCACATTCAATGTAGGCGAGGAAAACAGGGATTTCCTCATCTTCACAGCTCGGAAAATGCTCTCCAGTCGCCGATCTCCATTTGATCAAATTCCTATCTGGAAGCATCCCCATTTTCTCCAAATACCGAGCTTTTTTCTTGCCCAATTCGAAGGCAACCACTTCGTAATTTGCTCGGACATGACGAAAATCCTCAAGGATGAGTAGTGAACGTTGGAGGCTTTGTGGTCGGAAGAACAGGAAAAGGCTCTAGAGGATTTCTTGACGAGAAGCTAAGGGGAATCAAAAGGGGATTTTGGAAGCGTAAAAGTTCTAAGAGCCTAGCGAGAGGGGATTTTATAGCTTCAGATACTTTTGAAGATTTCCCACAACAGTCCAACTGGCAAAAAGCTTCTTTTTGTTCAAACAGACGAAAGACTCTTCGTTCCCAAGGCAAGTTCTCAACTTTAAAATGAACAGACCACCTTTCATGTCACGGCATAATGGGGGTGCCGCCTGATACGATTTCATCGGAAAAAGTATACACGACCGGTTCATTTAAAGTTCGGGGGCTAGCTGACGAGGATTAAAACCTCTGTGTATTTAAATAATACACAAAAGACCATACGTCTTCATGGTCGTAACCCCTAAGGCTAACGACCTCACTGGTCGTAAGGATTTCAGAGGTTGCACAATGGGTACCTTGGTCGGACAAGGCTTTGTGCCTAAGCTCCGACCAGGTAACTGCTCGTAAAGAATGATGAACTGGTATTTCTTCCCGTATGATGAATGGAACACGTGTTATATGTTCCAAACCGTGCGATGATATAATCCTGAGATACTGAATATTAACTATCCTACAGTTAATAATTTCACCGCCAACCGCAAGGAAGTTAACACATTATTAACCACCTTACCGTTCCGGCCAGTCGTAACGTTTCACCAGGGACGTCTTCTCCAAGGATAACTGCCGCCTCTTCAGGAGTTATTTAAAGGTGAAGCGCAGAAGACAAAGGGACACGGATCAAGATCAAGTAACAACACACAGAAGCCTAAGTGGTGGAATTAAAAGCAAGATAGTCAGTCTTAGACTCAGATTCTAAGCCTGATTACTTAGTTAGACATTCCCCCATTCAGTGTAATTTAGGGTAGTGCCTAGTCAAGTCTTGTAAACCTAGTTCATATCAATAAAGAGCGCCCCCATTCCATTCCGGGATATTCCACGCCATTTTCCTCTTTCATTTTCAGAAGATCGGCGACTCGATCGTCGACAATACTCGCTTAACTAAGTACTTAATGCAAACTAATTGGCGATTACAACTAATGATGCCAACGTGATCACGCGACGTCGGATCCTCCGCAACGAGGAGTGACATAGGGATCTCCATGGTCGACAGGTGGAGCTTCGCCACGGCAGCGTAGGCGAGGCTTGATTGGCACCGAGGCAAAACGGGTTCGCGGCGGTTACAAATAACACAACGCCGGTGGCGGCGGCGTGTCGGGAGGTGGCACGATCGAGAGGCAGCGACGGTGCTACTGTGCTCTTGGGACGATCTCGCTACGAGGCTATTGGAAACTAATCAACACCGGGGAGCTTCTACATACCATCGCTTACGGTGGCGGCGCAAAAGATGCACTAGAGCACATGGGCGGCGACAAAGGCAAGAAGGAAGATGACCGACATGGCGGCGGTGCTCTCGAGGTCAACCAGCTACGCTATCTAACCTAAAAGACTTGCAGGAGCTAGGAACATGATAAGACACGATGGAAGGAGGAAGGAGCTCACCGAGACGAGAAGAGGAAGAAGGGGCTCGTGGCGCGACTATTCCAACAATGAGGTGAAGGGCCTTCGGTGCTCTGGTGCTCCAACTGGAAAAAAAGGAGAGAGAAGCATTAGCAAGAGGAAGGTAAGGTGATGCCATGGATGATGACCATCAAGGTCAGGGCTCAACGAGGTGGTGACGGTGAGGACCGTGGCGGATCTGGTGCTCGTGATTTTGGCTCGTTCTCGACAAGTGAGCGAGCAAGAGAGGAAGTGAAAGGGGGCAATTGACAAAGGAGGGTGAGGCATTCATGGTGACGTGCTCAGGGAAAAAAGGAGGGAAGGAAAGGTTTGGATTTTTGTTTGAATTTTCTTGAGATGAATAAGAATTGCATATTCAAATTCAGAGTGATTTTGGAACTTAAATTTTCTTGTAGATTTTTATTAATTCCATTTAAGGATAGAATTTTGATTTGACTTTAGAGAGGCAACCAATTATTTTTTTGTAATTTCACCAAAAGCAACAAAAGTTTTTGAAAATCCTCAAATTTCAATAAAGTTTCAAATGCATGCAAAATTGAGCTCTTACAGCCACTTAGCTAGTTAGTATAGAATTATACACCATTAGCTCGAGCCTTTCATTTTTTTTAGATAATGGAAGTACAACTTCCGACCTTTGTACCAACTAGAGATGCACACAGCCAATACACCATCATTAGCTAAAAGCTTAATACAAAAAATAGCCAAAAGCCCACACGTCGGCCGGTTAACAACCGTCTGACAGGGAGGAGCCGAGCGCCGCACAAGCCACCGCCACCGAACCGTCGCGATCTCTACCAACTGCGCCAAATCTGGATCTGCACCGCGCCACCCCCGTCGTCATGCCATCGACGAAGCCACCACCAGAAGAAGCCGGCGGAGAAGGGCGCCGGATCGCCACGCCCGAAGACGAGCCGGCGGAGAAGGGCCCCAGATCCAACCCCGACGAAAGTCCACACCGTTGGAAATCGATGGACAGTCGTCGAGCGTCGGGAGCGCGATGCAGATCAGGCACCATCACCGAGAAGAAGAAGATCCGCCACCGCCGCTGGCTGGCCGGCGGCCGCCGACGGCGGCAGCGAGGAGGAAGGGAGGAGGAAAAGGGGGCTTGTTTGGTGGCAGCTAGTGTTTTTTAGAGAGATGGGTGCACGTTTGAGAGAGGCTCTAGCAGTTTTCTCATGGATCGTTGCTTCAGCTCGAGCCTTTCATAGAATCCTTGTTTGAGAATAGTGTAGTCTGTAGTAACATGAAAAGTATTGAGTTCATAGTTGGTCCAAAATCTTTTTTTCATAGTTGGTCCTGTGATCCTTCAATCTTGGCTCTGCACGCACCGCACCTAATGGTCTAAATCACAAGTTAATCCTGCCATCTCTTAATTGTGTTGATTTTGTCAATAATGATTACTAAACACTAATCAAGTAATCATCCGAACAAAATCACGGCAACATGCGTTCATGTCCGAGGCGACGACGAACAGAGACCGTGCCCGGCTCGGAAGCAGACTGCATGCCGCATGCGATGTGTAAAGCCGCCGCGACCGCATGCAGCTGCAGGGCAAGGAGGCCTCGTCTAGCACTGTTTCTCGCAAGCAAACTGCACGCAGAGCAAGGACATATATGCATGCCTAGGACCAGTTCTAGCTGCCGCCATTCATGCATGTGCTCTCTGTTGGAATAGTCCCACATCAGTAGTGGTAGAAGTCAGATCATGATTTATAAGAGTGAGGGTGTATCTAGCTATCAGGCTAGACTTTTGGGAGATAGATGACCCAAAACTCCTTGTTTGTTACTGTGCAGTTGGACTTGCGAGTATAGCAGTCCAACAACCTGGGTCTAGACTAGAACACTGGTTTAGCGGCCCTGGCCTCCTGGGGTTCGGAGGCGGCTACAGCGGTTTGAAGGCGCGGAGCTTGCTTGCTTATCTTGACACTGATCTTTCTCAGCTTATAAATACAAGCGAGAGCTAGCTCGTGCCTCTTGCATCCACTACCGTTCGGTTCCAAATTAGATAGCGAGAGCAATGGCGCAGCTCTTCTTCTCGTTCTTGTGCCTCCTCTGTTCCCCTGCTGCTCCGGCGTCCCCCTCGCCGGGGAGGAGCAGTGACACGGCTGACGAGCTCGTGCTCCTCTCCTTCAAGTCCATGCTGTCCACAGGCCCATCCGATTCCGACGGCTTGCTGGCCTCATGGAACACGTCCGGCCGCTATTGCACCTGGCCGGGAGTCTTCTGCGGCCGCCGGCACCCGGAGAGGGTCGTCGCGCTGCGCCTGGTATCGTCCAACCTGTCGGGCCGCATCTCGCCGTCGTTGGGCAACCTGTCCTTTCTCAGGGAGCTGGACCTCGGCGACAACCGGCTCGTCGGGGAGATACCTCCGGAGCTCGGCCGCCTCAGCAGGCTTCGGAGGCTCAATCTTTCGAGGAATGGTGGTTTGTCGGGAGAGATCCCTCGATCGCTGGCAGAGTTACCATCAATTTGTGTCCTGTCTCTGTCATACAACGAACTATCTGGCGAGATACCATCTGCTTTGGGCAATCTCACCAACCTCTTGGTTCTTCACCTTGGGAAGAACATGCTATCAGGAGCTATCCCTTCATCTCTGGGGCAGCTGCCCAGTTTATCAATGCTCGACGTAGGCTCCAACAATTTAAGTCAGGTGATCCCCACTTCTATTTGGAACATTTCATCTCTGACGTTGCTTGCCCTAAGAAATAACCAACTCCGAGGTACGATCCCTCGATCGCTGGCAGAGTTGCCATCAATTCGTATCCTATCTCTGGAATACAACGAACTATCTGGGCAGATACCACCTGCTTTAGGCAATCTCACCAACCTCTCGGAACTTTATCTCGACGGCAACAGGCTATCAGGAGCTATCCCTTCATCTCTGGGAGGGTGCACCAATCTTACGTCGATTGACCTAGGCCATAACCAACTCCGAGGTACGATCCCTCGATCGCTGGCAGAGTTGCCATCAATTCGTATCCTATCTCTGGAATACAACGAACTATCTGGGCAGATACCACCTGCTTTAGGCAATCTCACCAACCTCTCGGAACTTTATCTCGACGGCAACAGGCTATCAGGAGCTATCCCTTCATCTCTAGGGCAGCTCCCTAGTTTATCATGGTTCGAGGTAGCCTTCAACAATTTAAGTGGGGTGATCCCCACTTCCATTTGGAACATTTCTTCTCTAACAGTGTTTTCTGTCGAGGTTAACATGCTAGGTGGTATGATACCTCCAAATGCATTCAATGCCCTTCCCCTTCTCCAGGAGATATACATGGGCGGCAACCAGTTTCGTGGCTATTTCCCAGTCTCACTAGCTAATGCTTCCCATGTGTCACTACTTCTGCTCGAGAGTAACTTTTTCAGTGGCATTGTTCCCTCAGAGATTGGAAGATTAAGAGATCTCAATTTCCTATATCTAGGCCAAAATTTGTTTGAAGCTAAAGAACCAAAAGATTGGGGATTCATAACCGCATTAACAAATTGCTCCCAGTTAAAAAATTTGCAATTGGATACTAATAAGTTAGGGGGAGCTCTTCCTAATTCAATTTCCAATCTTTCCACTTCGCTAACGAATCTTGACCTTTCATCCAACACAATCACGGGAAGCATTCCTAAAGATATTGGTAATCTCGTCAGCCTGCAACGTCTCATCCTCTCACAAAACTCTTTCACGGGAACCATTCCCTCTTCCTTGGGAAAGCTTAGAAACTTGGTCCATCTCCATGTAGATCAAAACAACATAAGCGGGTCGATCCCATTGACCATATGAAATCTTACTGAACTAAATGATTTGGTGCTCAGGATGAACATGTTCAGCGGTAGGATACCAAGCACACTTGGAAACCTCACAAAGTTGTTGAACGTAGATCTTTCGACTAATAACTTTACTGGTCAATGTCAACTTCTACGGTATCTCTATCTGCAAAATAATTTCTTAAAAGGTAACATTCCAGCACTCTTGGGTCAGTTAAAAGGTCTTGAAACTCTTGTCCTCTCAAGCAACAATTTGTCAGGCCAGATACCCAAGTTCTTTGGGAACATTACTATGCTCCATTCTCTGAACCTTTCATTCAATAGCTTTGTTGGAGAAGTGCCAACCGTTGGTGTTTTCGCAAATGTTTCTGAAATCTCAATCCAAGGCAATACCAAACTTTGCGGCGGCATACCTAATCTACATCTGCCTCCATGTACACCAAACAAAAAACATAAATTTCTGGTGGTACCTATTGTTATTTCTCTCGTTGCAACACTGGCCATCCTTTCATCACTCTACATGCTTCTAACCCGGCACAAGAAAAGTAAAACAAAAGTCCCATCTACAACATCCATACAAGGCCACCCAATGATCTCTTATTCGCAGCTGGTAAAAGCAACAGATGGTTTCTCGACAACCAATTTGCTGGGTTCTGGATCATTTGGGATCGTGTACAAAGGAGAGTTAGATGGTCAAGCAGGTGAAAGTACAATTCTTGTTGCTGTGAAGGTACTAAAGCTTGAAACTCCTGGGGCACTCAAGAGTTTCACTGCCGAATGCGAAGCAGTACGAAATATGCGGCACCGGAATCTTGTCAAAATAATTACAATTTGCTCAAGCAGTGATACCAGAGGGAATGACTTCAAAGCAATTCTGTATGACTTCATGCCTAATGGTAGTCTAGAAGGTTGGCTACATCCTAACACAAATGACCAAGCAGTGCAGAAGCACTTGAATCTGCATCAAAGAGTGACCATACTACTTGATGTGGCTTGTGCGTTGGACTATCTTCACAGCCATGGGCCCACACCTGTTGTACATTGTGATCTTAAGTCAAGCAATGTGCTCTTGGATGCTAAGATGGTTGCACATGTTGGAGACTTCGGACTTGCAGGGATTCTTGTTGATGGAAGCTCATCTTTCCGGCAGTCAACAAGCTCGATGGGATTTAGAGGGACAATTGGTTATGCCGCCCCAGGTTAGCCTAATATGTTTTCTCTTCTTTGTTTGTACTTGTTTGCAATTATCGTCCTTAGTTTCTGTGGAATAAATCATTAAGATGAGCAGAAGAAATTAGTTTGACATTATGGAACATTTGGTTGTCTATAATATTAACTATACGTGTTATACGAAGTCTAATTTTTTTCTGCGAAATGTCGAATGTGACAGAGTATGGTTCTGGAAACATGGTATCAACAAAGGGAGACATTTACAGTTATGGAATTCTTGTTTTAGAAACTGTAACCGGGAAGAAGCCCACTGATAGTATATTCAGACAAGGATTGAGCCTTCGTGATTACGTTGAGCAGGCTCTGCGTCATAGCATGATGGACGTTGTCGACGCATGGCTTGAAAACGAGCTTCAGACCGTGGACGATTCTTCTAGCAAGAGGAAGATTGATTGCCTGATTTCGCTACTTAGGTTGGGAATGTCTTGCTCTCAGGAAATGCCATCGAGCAGAATGTCAACCGGGGATATCATGAAGGAACTGCATGCCATGAAAGAATCCCTCTCGTAGGGAATGCAGAATATGGAGAAGGAAGAAATTCCACAGTTTTTATGTTGGAATGTTTCCCTGTAAGTGTGTTCGGAGATGATACCGTACTGGTCATTTCCAACAGTTTTCATTGTAGGATAAGTGGTGGTACACTGAAGTACGATTTCTGTTATATTTAAGTCGGAATATGGACAGCTGAGTCCAAAGGCCTTCAGTGTATGCTGTTGGTATGGACGTATGGTCATGCAGTTGCAGTCATGCTTATAAGTTATAACGCACCATTATTTTGTCAAAACATGCTAAATTATACAGATTTGGTACTTTGTTGAACACATGAGGATCAGGAGGCAGCTTGTGATCGTTATAGCGAGTAGATCATAACTTCTTTCTTTTTCTTTTTCTTTTTCTTCTTGAGATGGTTCATATCTTCGTTAAAGGTATAGTACTTGTAACAGTATGTAAACCACTGTTTTATTGAGTATTCATTTATGGGGATCTAGGGAGGTAGATCCCATTATTACCTTTTTACAAGAACAGATCGGTTGTGTTACTGTCAATGAGATAGGAATTGCTATGACATTCCATATGAACTTTCCTTGATTCTGAGCTGCATTACAAGTTTCGGACCATCTCTGTTGATTTTCATCCAGGCAACAGTCTGCCTGATACCAAACCAAGTTTCTTGCTAGATTTTAGACAGGGTAAGTTTGTTAGCAAGCTGCTTCAGAAGCAGTCTATTTGGTATGGTTTGAGCTTCAAGCAGCTTTGGGCTGAAAACAGTTAAGCCTACACCCTCCAAATGAGTTCTTAAATAGTTGCGATTATACTTCTAAGCATCCGTTTGTAAATCAGGAATTTCAGAATCAGAAAAAAAAATCCCGCGTTCCTAAAGGTTCCTAAATATTGTTCATCTATATTATTTTAGCTTTAAGATACATCAGTTGGTAGCTTGTATCTTGTAGCCATTTCCTCTTTATGTCACAGTTTTCTGGGCACAATTGATGCAACCAGGCCCCTCCCTCTATTGTAGTCACTGAAGATGTGGGACCAACATGTCAGTGGTCATTCTTACGCCCTTCCCTATTTCTTCCTCGCACGTCTTCCACGTTGTCCTCGCATTGCGCCGCTATAAGTCTATAACCGAACAAACTCGATCAATCCAACACCCCGGACGCCGACGAGGGCCTCGAGGATTGTCGCCACCGGCTCCGCGGGTGGCTTCCAGGGGCGAGGCTGGCCCCATCAGGGCGTGCAGGGGATGGCGGTCAGGCGGTGATGGCGGCGGCGGCGGCTGAGATGGCGGACGATCGGATTGCAGGCAACGCCTCGGCGCCTCGAAGGGGTGATGGATTTTGCTGCTCTTGGCGGTGAACAAGTGGAAGAAAGATGACATCGAGGGTTAGCACTTGACTCCTAGGCCACTTTGTTTCATTACATCTTCACTTACTGTAACTTCCTGTGAACTTTTGAGACTCAACATTGCGACTCACAAAAAGGTTTATTCTAAATTTCTTACAACTTTTGAGACTCAGAAATTTTAGTGATAAAATTTAAGGCAACAGAATGTTAATTTTATGTGCTGAATGTACTATTCGAAGTGTTCTTGATTTGAGGCTGTGTGAAATTTTTGGGTTAATAATATTGAGTTGAGCTGAACCTAGCTAGTTATTAGGCTTGCTCGATATCAGCTTGTTGGTAACCATATACTATGCAACTTACAAAGTCTGTCCATATTCAGCATGGACGGACTAATCTAGTAAGCCAAATTGATCAATAATTGATCGATCACAATCTTTTAATTCGACTAACGGTTGACGATCTAACCATGACGATCTTAAAAGTTAGAATTGATTCCAGCTAAAGATAAAATGGAGCAAATACTTTTGTAAAAGAAAGTAATTCCATCATTCAAAAGTGTACTGCTGATTAAAGAACCAAATGCGGCATTCTTTGCAAGTGGTTAGCTGGTGGGTAGTCTCTTCCCTCCTACGTGCTATAAATAAAATGTGACAAAGGATTCCACATGCCATACGGCTTTGCAAGTGGTTAGAGCTTGGCTATATAGAAGATGATGGTTCATGGATGAATCCATACCAAAGGTGAAAGGGCCACTGAGCATCCAGTTGCCAAAGACTGGCAGAGTTGCCAAAGACTGGCAGATAGATAACCAGTGACCAACGACATCCTGTTTTAGACGCGAATATATAAAAGTGCACTCTAACTTAGCTTCCTGGAGAAATAAAATGGAAACTGAACTGTCATATGTCTAATTCCTTCAGTACATAAAAGTGCGCTTATGAAGTCTTGCAGCCACTTCCTCATTGTTCTGCAATTATATATCTAAATCCTTCAGTACATACAAGCGCGCTTGGGATCAGCTTAGGGGTGGCCCACCAACCCTAACGACCCGGCGAAGACCACAAGGAGACCCCCGAGGGCCACGGGCCGAAGGCGCGGCTAGGGCCCCTAGAGGGAACCAAATATGACTTTGGAGAGGCCCCGAAGGGCGCGCGAAGACCACCAAAAGGTCCACGAGGGCCAGGGCCGAAGGAGCGACTAGCGCCCCGAGGGTACAAATTATACCCTCGGGAGGCCTCGGAGGTCTTGCTGAAGGCTACGAAGGCCCCGAGGGCCACAGATAGAAGGCACACTTTACCTCCCACAGAGGGTACCACGTGTACCTTCGGAGGGGCCGAAGGGTGTAGGAAGGCCGCCGAGCACCACATATCCAGGGATGAGGAGGCCCCCGGGATCCTTGCCACTGCATCAACTCCTCGTCGGAGGGCCTCGTCTCCATAAACTTCAGGAGATCCCTCTCCGTGTATTTACTACATCACCCCTCGGTGGGCAAGGCCGCTCCGGAGCCCAGGCCCTGGGCTACGGATTTGGCACACGACGCAGAAGATCGTTCTTCGGGCACTGCATAGCCCTGCTGCTCCCAGGAGCGGGCGACCTCGAAACACGCCACGGCAACCTTGTGCTGACGAAACAATACAAACTCCTCCATGGCCCCACCAAGGTTCGCCAGACGCCAATGCTGCCACTTCGCGCCATGATAAACGACACCCTCGTAACACAGCTGCAGTGCCCAAATAGAGCGAAGGCAGCGCTCCACCTTCGACTCGCAACGAGGGGAGGGTTAGTGACCTTCATCACGCGCCCCTCAGATGGCTGGACCCCGGCCGATAGCACATCGAATGGCGGCGAGTCACCCCGCACAAAACACAAGTTCGAACGCATAGCGCCAAGCATACTAAGCAAACCGCACAAACGCAATAGCCAAAAGTTTCCATTCATACATCCTTGTCGATGCATTTCACCATTGTTGGGCAACCCGTCCTTCCTAAAGGAGCTTGACCTACGCGAGAACCAGTTTGTTGGGTAGATACCATCGAAGCTCGGTTATCTCGGCGGGCTTGAGTCTTGAACACGAGCACTAATTCTCTAGAAGGAACCATTCCTATGGCTCTAGGAGGATGCACCAATCTCATGACACTTGACCTAAGCAATAACCAGCTCCAAGGTGAGATCCCAACTGTGATAGGCACCATGAAATATCTTTTCAACCTATTCCTCCTCAGTAATGGCTTGTCAGGAGAGATCCCTAGATCTCAGGCAGACTTGCTATTGATCAAATATTTGAATTTGTACAATAACATGTTATTTGGAGAGATACCACCTGCTTTGGGCAATCTGACCAACCTCAGGCTTAGTGATCTCGACTTCAACATGCTATCTGGAGTCATTCCTTCATCTTTGGGCATTTTGTCCAATTTATCTTGGCTCAACTTAGCCTTGAACAATTTAGGTGGCTTGATCCCCACTTCTGTTTGGATAATCTCCTCTCTAATGAATCTTTCTGTCGAGCACAATATGCTAAATGGAATGATACCTCAAAATGCATTCGATGCTCTTGACCATCTGCAAGACATAACTGTTAGATATGTATTATTACCTGTGTATTTTCCCTGTTGTATAAGGGGTTACTTGCATATATGCCATACCGGTACTTCTATATATTGGCCCATTGGCTTCATGATGAATATAAGCGCTATTCATAACATGGTATCAGAGCAAGGCTAGGGTTAGAGTTCTTCATTGCCGCTTGCACCCACTTGTCTTGAGCTCTGTGTTGGCTTCACACCGCCGCCAGTCTTCTGCCGCTGGATCCTGAGCGCCGCTGCCGGATCCGAGCCGTCCGTCGCCGGATCCGCACTTCTTCTTCACGCCGCTGCCGCCTGAGCCCTACTGCCTTGCGATTTTGCTTTGCGTCGCCCGAAGTGCGCCCAAGCTCCACTGCCTCGACGCCGCCTCCTCTGGATCGACTCTTCCCCCAACACCAGATTGACATCTCTGCCTCTGGTTCGACACTCCCCGCTCGGCTTCACCCGGATTCCACGGATCGGCGGCGGCCGCCGAATCTAGTGATTCCGTATCTCGCCGCCCGATCGAGCTGCGCAGCTTCCGCGGCTCGGCGTTGATGTCCCCTGATGCCGCCTATCAAGCTCGACTTCACCGACGTCGGAGTGAGCAGAGCTCTCTGCTCAAGTCGGAGTTGAAGAAGGAAAGCGTGGTGGTTTATGGTTTTGGTTCCGAGTTTTCGGTTCAAGTAAAATGAAATGTTGTCTTCTTCGGGCACTATTTTTGTTTCTCGTTGCCCGGTGATCTTTTATGGTGTCAATTATCGAGACTGGTTTCAGCACATGTGTCTCCACATACGTGGTCAGTATCTTTGGGATTTTCTCACCGGCGAGCTACCTTGTCCGCCTCGACCTGTTCCACTTGTTGAGCTCATGCTCCCAAAGGATGCTTTCGAAGACACTCGTAAAGAGGCATCTAATGTTTTTGAGGATGCCATGGAGACTTTGCAGACGCAGTATACTACCTACAAGACATGGATTGATGAGGATGCTGGTGCCTCTGCTATTCTGGTTTCTAGTATGAAGCGCATCTCACTGGGGATGTGGTTGGCTTGGCTTCAACACAATTAATGTGTCTGGTGATGCTTCTCTAAATTGCCAGGGTTTGCAAGCTTGGTAAATAGCTTCAACTCCCCTATCCTTCTAGTGAGTCAGTGTCACAGTGCCCTTTTGATCTTGTTCATTCTGATGTATGGGGTCTGGCTCCTTTCGTTTCGAAAGGAGGTCATTGATATTATATAATCTTTATTGATGACTTTTCTCAACACACATAGATATACTTTATATCATCTCATAGTGAGGTTCTATCCATCTACAAGAATTTTGCCACCATGATCTGTACTCAGTTTGACTCTCCTATTCGTATTTTTTGTGCTGATTTTGCTGGGGAATATTTGTCGGGAGTTCTTCGTAGTTTTCTTGCTGAGCATGGTAGTCTCTCTCAGTTTTCTTGCCCTGGTGCTCATGCCTAGAACAGTGTGGCTGAACAAAAGCATCGTCATCTTCTTGAGACAGCCCGTGCTCTTATACTCGCTTCTTCTGTTCCACCACACTTCTGGACTGATGCTGTTTCTACTGCCAATTTTCTGATCAATATTCAGCCTTCTTATGCTCTTTAGGGAGGGATCTCAATTAAGTGTTTCTGTGGCAAAACTCCTGATTATTCTGGTCTTCGCCTCTTTGGGTGTGTGCGCTATGTTCTTCTTGCACCTCGTGAGCGCATCAAGCTGACCGCTCAGTCCATCGAGTGTGTTTTTCTGGGCTATAGCCATGAGCACAAGGTATATCATTGTTGAGATCCTATTTGCCGACAAATGCGGATTTCTCGGGACATCACTTTTGACGAGTCTCGTCCTTTCTACCCTCGTCCTTCTCCTTCCACCAATCCAGCATCTCTCATCGAGCCACTTTCTTTTTTTACTTTTCCTACAACCTCCATAGCCACCACACCTGTATTGCAGCCTTTGGTCTCTCCTGTGCCTCCTTTCTCGTCGGCGGCTCCTTCACCGCTAGCGCCTCCTTTGCCATCAATACCCTCTCCAAAGTTTCCTCCTAGCCTTGTTCATTCTTATCCTCTCTACTACAATTGTCGTCTGCGAGTTGAGAATTCTTCTGATGGGTCATCTTCTTCGGGCTCTCCGCCTCGATATGCTCTTCGTGATCACCAGTCTATTCGGCCTCCTGCACGCTTTGGTTTTGCTGCTGCTCTTGCCGAACTGATCTTTTATCATGATGTTGCTGTTCATCAGGAGTGGAAACATGCGATGGCAGAGGAGATTGTTGCCCTTGAGCATGCTGGAACGTGGGATCTTGTCCCACTTCCCACGCGTGTTACTCCTATCACGTGCAAGTGGGTCTACAAGGTTAAGACCCGCTCTGATGGTTCTCCTGAGTGCTACAAGGCTCGTCTCATGGCACGTGGGTTTCAACAGGAGCATGGTTGTGATTATGATGAGACTTTTGCTCCCGTGGCTCACATGAGCACTGTTTGCAATCTTCTTGCTGTGGCGTCTGATCGGGTATGGTCCATATCTCAGCTTGATATTAAGAATGCTTGTTTCAATGGTGAGCTGCGTTAGGAGGTTTGTATGCAGCTACCGCTGGGATATTCTGTTCCGGAGGGTATGGTTTGTCACATTTGCCGATCTCTTTATGGCCTCAAGCAAGCTCCTCGTGCCTGGTTTGATCGTTTCTCTTCTATTGTCACTATGGCTAGTTTTTCTGCTAGTGCTCATGATCCTGCTCTTTTTATTCACACTTTGCCTCGTGGTTGAACACTTCTTCTTTTTATATGTTGATGATATTATCATTATTAGAGATGATTCTCAATACATCACTTTTGTCAAGGAGCGTCTTAGTGAGCAGTTTCTCATATCTGATCTTGGTCCTCTTCGCTACTTTCTTGGGGGTTGAGGTTATTTCTATGCCTGAGGGCTTCTATCTGTCCAAGAAAAGTATATCCATGATCTTCTTGATCGTGCTTCTTTTACTGATCAGCGCACAGCGGAGACTCCTATGGAGCTTAATGTTCATCTTCGGCCCACTGATGGTGAGCCTCTTACTGATCCTACTTGCTATCGTCATCTTGTTAGGTATCTTGTTTATCTGGGTGTGACTCATCCTGACATTTCGTGTCCTGTGCATATCTTGCGTTAGTTTGTTTTTACTCCCACTCAGCTCTACTATAGTCATCTTCTTCGTGTTCTATGATATCTTCATAGAACCATCACTTGTCGTCTCTTTTTCCCTCGCTCTAGCACTTTACAGCTACAGGTATATTCTGATGCTACCTGGACTAGTGATCACTCTGATCACTGGTCTCTCTCTGCCTATTGTGTTTTTCTTGGTGGTTCTCTTATTGCTTGGAAGACTAAGATATAGACAACAGTTTCTTGATCGAGTGCTGAGGCTGAGTTGCGAGCTATGACTTTGTTGACTGCGGAGGTTACTTGGCTACGGTGGTTACTTGAGGATTTTGGTTTTCTATTTCAGCACCAACTCCTCTTTTGTCTGACCGTACAGGTGATATTAGCATTGCTAAAGATCTGGTGAAGCATGACCTTATAAAGCATATTGGTGTTGATGCTTCCTACATGCGGACACAGGTGCAGGATCAGATTGTTGCTCTTCAGTATGTGTCTTCAGAGCTTCAGTTGGTAGACTTCTTCACAAAGGCAAAGACCAAAGCCTAGTACAGCTTCTATCTCTCCAAACTTCATGTTGTTGATCCACCATAAGTTTGAGAGGAGGGGAGGGGTGTTAGATGTGTATTATTACCTCAGTTTCTAAGGCTTCACTTGTGGATGAGAAGGTTAGAGGTCTTGTCTTGAGAAAATCTGCCAACTTGGAGTTGCGACTGGCTGTTCCATCCTGCTGATTGGCTCTCATAGCTTGGAGAATCTGAGTCTGCTGGGCTATGGTCGGGTGCACTGGCGGTGGGGGAGATAGGTCCCGACCACGACCACGTCCACGACCACAGCCACAGCCTCTTCCTGAGCCTACTGCAAAAGCACCACGGCTCGGGGCGGCGGCTCTCCTGGGTGCCATCTGAGGAAGCAACTTGGCTAAGAAAGAGGGGAGTTATATGAGGGTTTACAGGCCCTCTATAGACCACACAGAAGAACTTCAAACCAGCGAGGAAAAACAATACAATACAAAGCCGAGAGTGGCTGCATCATATTAAGGGGGGTTAAGTGTTACATGACTCACAAACAAAGCTTATATGCTAAGCTAAGTCATGACACAGGATACACACACTTCGTCTACAAAAGAAAGAGCAAAAGTGCTTGCAACCCAAAAAACTGCCTAGCAAGCACTAACAGCTAGCCTAGACTATCCCAGCTACTCCATCGGGGAACCGGAGCGGGAGCGGCTCTGGCTGAAGCCTGTCGAACGGGAGCGACTAGGACTGATGTGCGGCGAACGACTGGGGCTGCGTCCACGCCTGGACACTGGAAGGTCGTCGAAGGGCGGCAGACTGGGGCGTCGCACGCTCATGCGCGCAGTCATCCGGGTGCGGACTCCTCGGGGGCGAAGAGGTCGGTCGCGCGTCCTGTCGCTGGAGGGGAAGGCCGGAGGAGGAACTGGAGCTGGAGCTGAAGTAGCGCTCGCAAGGGCGGCGGTGAGACGTGCCACCTCTGCAAGTGCGGCGTCTCTCTCTGTAGTGACGGTGTCTCTCTCCCATATGGCAGCAAAGAGGGCCTCATCACTCCTGCTCAGGTTGGCGCGGAGGGTGTCGGAGTGGGCGTCGCTGCCGGTGAGAAGCGTTCGAAGCTGGCGGATCTCGTCGGTGCAGGAGTGGATGCTGTAAACCATGGCTCGGGTCACCGCACAGTGGGTCGGCGGGGCTCGTTGTCGATGGCGACAAAGGACTCCGGGAAGCGCTCTCTGTCGGGGAGGTACGGAAAGAAGCAGAACGGTGATCCGCGCAGGAGGTTCTCGTGCATCCAACACAGGCGGGTGATGGCGACACGGGCTGCATCCTGGATGGCGTCGAGGATGCTGCAACGAGGGGCCTTGCCCTGGAAGGTATGAGCCACGAACTCGCCAGTCCTAGCATAGAGGAAGACCTCCATTTCCCAGGACTCGTGAGCCATGACCTTCGTCATCCGGCCTCTGTAGATTGGAGGGTGGGTGAAACCGAGATTCAACATCAGCTGGCGAAGGAGTTCGGCGAATCCGCCGTCATGCTCTCCATGTGAGCAATGGTCCCATGGGCCGGCAGCTGGAGAAGAAGCCATCTACAATTTTTGAAACAGGAGAAGAGATTAGTAACACTTAATGAGAATAGAGATGGGTAAGGAATTAGGAATGATGAGTAGAAGCAATAAATACTCTATATTTTGATAAAATTTTTCTTAGGTTTTAGAAATAAGATCTAAGTCCTTAAGGCAATCGACCAATCTAACTAGGGGTCCTACAGTCGTATGCTCTGATACCAGCTCTGTCGGACCCGGATTCCGAGAATCCAAATCCTCTGTGAAATCACTGTGCTATTCCTGGATCGAGAGCTAGCACTTCACAAAGTACACATTCTTTGAATCATTCATACAAGCGTGAACTGAAATATTAATTATTACAACCAATGAGTAACATAGACCACGCCGGGTCGAAGTTTACAAAAGGGGCCGAAAGGGCCAAATGGATTACATCACATAAAAGCAACGTAAACTACAGCGGAAGCAAAAAGGCGGTAGGGCTCATCTCACACGAACAAGCGATCGGGGTGACTCAGGTCTGACGGATATTAACCAAGAACTGGATAATATCGGTACACGCGAGTACCAACTAGTCAACTTAGACTGGGCGAGATCTAAACTACAGAGACTATACTACTCCTCGTCGTAGCCTTGTCCATCATCTCCTGGGCCATCGTAGAAGGCGTAGTCTCCGTTGTCTTCATTATCTGAAGGGTTGGGGGAGAAGCGAGAATGAGCACTACTACCATGCTCGCGAGCCAACACACAATGCAATTATATACATGCAAGATTTAACAAGGATGGCTCGGGTTCTTTTATTTGCGAAAGCAAGTTTTCAAATATCATAATTACAAAGTCCTATCACTTAGCATTTTTAACAAATTGCATTTTGATAAAAATAGCATGTGCAATAATTATTTTAGTAGAGGTTCCATCCGGCGGAAACCCTACCAATGCATCCTTTTAATTGGAGCTGCCTCCAATGACCACACCCACTGAGCTCGACGACTCAGGCAAAAATCCAAAACAGGGCTAGGTGAGCCCTTCCACCATTTTCCATACCACCCACAAAGTTTTTGAAATAGAACTAACTCAAGTTATGATTCCCATGTCCACCTTTGACCGTAGGCACGGCTGTTTAAACAGTTTTAGACTCTTCAGAGGTTGCACACTTTAGCCACAAGAGATAATCTACCCGTTACCCACATGATTCCGTAGTCATGTAGTTGGGCGACCGTCACAGTAACCTTTCTAGCTATCTCGCCCTTTCCGTCAATCCACCCATACGGGGTTACGCCCATATGTTGTGCGGGATGTTCACCACAACGACTAGCGCAATGCCCCCTGCCACAACGACTAGCGCACTGTAACTTCACCTTTTGGTGTCCTTCCAAGCCGGAGTATCTCCAAGACTTGTACGTTCTTCGTTCCCCAAAGTGAGATGACATTCAAGGTTCAATAACTTTACTAAGTCAAGTTGCACTTTGCAGACTTGTGGTTGTACTTGTTTTACACGGGAGGTCGTGACAAGATTAAGTCCTTAGGGTTATCTGGGCGGTGCATTCCACAAGCCAACCAACCATGTGCTCCTGAGCACCCACCACCTCACCATCCGCCTGCACAAAGCTAGCATTAGGGTTTTGAGGAGGAAACCAATTTATTTTCACAATCCTTTGGCCAATGGACCACCAATGACTACCCAAAACATTTTATGTTTAAGGAAATGATGATTGGGATATTTTAATATCCCAAGACTTAAGCAAGACTAGCATGTCGCTTAAGTACAACCTATAACTAGTATTACCATATAGTTACTAGGGTGACAAGGATTAATGGATTCAAGTTATCAAGGATGGCATAATAATTATTTAAACATCAAGTGGGCATTTAACTACCTTAAGCTTTAACATACATTTGATTAAAAATTTAAGCATGCATTTTTGCTAATTTAAAAGAACATAATTTGCATAAAATGTAGGGGGCAATATGATCAAAGTATTGACTCACCTTGGTTAAAGGCTAGGGGATCTTGATAATCTTGGTCTTGATCAACTCGAGGGTCGCCGGTGTCTTCAAATCCTAATCGCGCGAGAATACCGGAAAAAGACACAACGGCAAAGAGAGCAAATAAATAAATAAGGAACAATAAATAAACTCCAAATTAATCAAGTCCTATGCCATTAGCAAGATCTTGATTTAACAAATTTTAGAAATTTAAATCATAATTTTGGAGTTAAAATGGAGGAGATATGAATTTTGAAGTTCCTTTTAACAAAACTCAAGAAATAAAAGAAAAGAGTGAGAGAGAGGGTCATCTTTGGCGGTGGGGCCCACAAGGCAGCCAAAAGGAGGGGGGTCAAGAGTATGACAGTGGGCCCAAAATCCCAAATTCCCCATTTGCTTGCTCCATTGCTTCCTGTGCTCACAGAGAAAGAACAGGGAGGGGGTGGAGGTGCTTTCGGGCGGGCGGCGCCACGGCCAGTGAGGCGAGGGCAAGCGGGCGAGGTCGCCGGGAGGGGCCGGCGGGTGGGAGGTGGCGGCGGCTCGGGGCGGGCAGGCTTGGCGGCGTGAGGCGGCTCAGGCACTCAGGCGGCGGCGGCGAGCAGGAGGAGGCGGGGGGCGGGCGGTGGCGGGGTCGCGAGGAGGCGCTCGGGAAGGTGGTGGCTGCCTGGGAGGTGCGAAGTGGCGGCACGGGTGAGGACCGCGCTGGCGGTCGTGAGGCTACACAAGGCGCCGGCGAGGCGCGGCAGGTCTTGGCGAGGAGAGCGCGCGACCGGCGACGCTGATGGTGTGGGAGCCTGGAGGGTGGTCGGGCGGCTCGGAGATGGCCGGAGTGGCTCGGCGACGGCGGCCTTGGGCGGAGGAAGAGGAGGCACTGCGGGGCGGATTGCCGGCGATGAGGACAGCGAGGCGGGGTTGGCTTCTTGGCGTCATGGGATGCTCGTGACGCGGCTTGCCGGGGCGGGACTCACCGGAGCGGCGAGGAGGTGCGGAGGCGGCGCGGCCGAGGAGAGGGCGCGGCCGGCTCTGTCTGACTTACCGGAGCTCGGGCGTGTGGAAGCTCCAGCAGGGGGAGGAGGGGATTTATAGGGAGGCCAACGCACGGAGGACCGGGGTGGGGGTCGGTCCGAGCGCTTGCAAGCTGCTGCTCGGCGCTGGCAGCGTCTGCGCGCGTCGTCTCATGAGCAGCGCTGGCGCTGCAACAGAGCGGCAAGCGGCGTGTTTGGCGGCGATAAGACGGGAAGAGGACCCGGCGCGCGGCTTTGGAGCTGCGGCAGCGCAGGGCGCTGGTCTTCATGGCGGCGCCATCGAAGGACAGGCGTCTTGGCGGCGTGACGCGCTGCGAGAGGGGACGAAGCGGGCGCGGCGGCGCCCACGGAAAAGGAGGGGAGAACGACAGGGGGCCCGGAGGTAAGTCCCGAAGCGGTCGTTACACTATTGGTCTCATGATGAATACAAGCGCTATTCATAACAATAACCATTGACCACAACCAGTTTCATGGCCGTATCCCAGCCTCACTAGCTAATGCTTCTGATATGAGGCTATTTCAGCTCACTGATAACTTTTTCAGTGGCCCCGTTCCTCCAGAGGTTGGAAGGTTAACAAATCTCAACTTCCTAGTGCTCTCCAATTCGATCAATAATTGATTGATGGCAATCATTCAAGTTGACGATCTAACCATGAGGGTCTGAAACGTTAGAATTAATCCCAACTAGAGATTAAACGGACCAAATACTTTGTGAGAGGAAGGAAGGAATTCCATCATTCAAAAACTGTACTGCTGAGTGCTGAAGTGCTGATTGCAGAAACAAATGTGGCATCCTTTGCAAGTGGTTGACTGATTCGCACTATCTGTCCTCCCACTTGCCAATATGCAATATAATAAGCGCTAGGAGCTAGATGAAGATGGTGGTTCTTGCATGCATCCATAGTTTCATACCAAAGGAACATCAACCGAAGACTGGCGGCTAGATGAAGATGGTGGTTCTTGCATGCATCCATAGTTTCATACCAAAGGAACATCGACCGAAGACTGGCGGCTAGATGAAGATGGTGGTTCTTGGATGAATCCATAGTTCCATAGCAAAGGAACATCGACCGAAGACTGGTGGCTAGATGACCAGTGACTGACAAGTGACAACTTCCTAATTTTGACACGAGTATATAAATATGCGCTCTAGATTAACTTCCTGGGGAAACAATATGGATAGTGAGGTTTTCATCTATATCTAAATCCTTCAGTATATACAAGTGCGCTCCTGTAGTCACTTCCTCATGGCGGGAGTGATAGCATTGTTCTGCTTCTCATTGTTGTTCTTCTGTTCCCATGCTCTTGTGTCTCCAGGGAGCAGCAATGCCACGGCCGACGAGCTCGCGCTTCTCTCCTTCAAGTCCATGCTGTCAAGGCCATCTGCGGGTTTGCTGGCATCATGGAACACGTCCAGCCACTACTGCAGCTGGCTAGGTGTTGCTTGTGGCCGTCGGCACCTCGAGAGGGTCGTCTCGTTACGAATGGGCTCCTTCAAGCTATCGGGGCGCATCTCGCCATTCTTGGGCAACCTGTCCTTTCTCAAGGAACTTGACCTTGGCAACAACCAGCTCACTGGGGAGATACCTCCAGTGCTCGGCCATCTTGGCAGACTTCAGGTGCTGAACCTGAGCACAAATAATCTCCAAGGAAGCATCCCGTGGCCATGGGAGGATGCGCCAAGCTCAGGACGATTGACCTAGGCAATAACCAACTCCAACGTGAGATCCCAACTGAGCTAGGTGCCTTAAAGAATCTTGCCAGATTGGGCCTTCATGAAAATGGTTTGTTGGGAGAGATCCCTCGGTCTCTGGCAGACTTGCCATTGATGGAAGCGTTATCTCTGTTCAGCAACAAACTATACGGTGAGATACCGCCTGCTTTGGGGAATCTCACTAACCTATTTCATCTTCTTCTCAGCCACAACATGCTATCCGGAGCCATCCCGTCATCTCTGGGCATGTTGTCCAGATTATCACGGCTTAACTTAGGCTTCAACAATTTAACTGGGTTGATCCCCACTTCTGTTTGGAACATTTCCTCTCTGACATACCTTAATATCCAGCAAAATAAGCTAAGTGGAATTATACCTCCAGATGCATTCAGTGCTCTTCCTCATCTGCAGGAGATATTCATGAACAACAACCGATTTCATGGCCATATCCCTGCATCAATAGCTAACGCTTCCGATTTGTTGCGAATGCAGCTCGGTATTAACTCTTTCAGTGGAATCATTCCTCCAGAAGTGGGAAGGTTAAGAAACCTCAAATCGCTCGAGCTCGAAAAAACATTGCTTGAAGCTAAAGAACCCAAAGGATGGGAATTTATAACTTCATTAACAAATTGCTCCCACTTAGAGGCTTTGTATCTGGGGTTTAATAAGTTTGTAGGGGGGGCCCTTCCTGATTCAATATCAAATCTGTCAATTTCTCTTGAACGTCTCTATCTTAACTATAATGCTATTGCAGGAAGCATACCTAATGATATTGGTAATCTCGTCGGCTTACAAGCTCTCATGCTCAATAACAACTCTTTCTCAGGAACTCTTCCCTCTTCCTTGTTCAGGCTTAGAAATTTGCGAGTGTTATATGTAGACACTAATAATATAAGTGGGTCCATTCCATTGACCATAGGAAATCTTACAGGCCTAAATTATTTCCGCCTCGATGTGAATGCCTTCAGCGGAAGGATACCAAGAACACTTGGAAACCTGACAAAGCTATTGGAACTAGGTCTTTCAAGCAATAACTTCACAGGCCCAATTCCTAGCGAAATATTCAACATTCTCACACTCTCTCTAACTTTGGATATATCCAGTAATAACTTAGAGGGATCAATACCACAAGAAATCGGGAATCTGAAAAATCTTGTTGAATTATATGCTGAGTCAAACAAATTATCAGGTGAAATCCCTAGCGCCCTTGGTGAATGTCAACTTCTACAGAAACTCTATCTCCAAAATAACATCTTAAATGGTAGCATCCCATCAGTCCTGAGTCAACTGAAAGGTCTAGAAACTCTTGACCTTTCAAGCAACGATTTGTCAGGCCAAATACCCAAGTTCTTAGGGAACCTTACCTCGCTCTATTATCTCAACCTTTCATTCAATAGCTTTGTTGGAGAAGTTCCAAACTTTGGTGTTTTCGCGAATGCAACTGCGATCTCAATCCAAGGCAATGGCAAACTTTGCGGTGGCATACCTGATCTACATTTGCTTCTATGTTCTTTTCAGTTACCAAAGGAAAAACATAAACTTATAGTGATTCCTATTGTTGTTTCTCTTGTTGCAACAATAGTCATCCTTGCATTGCTCTACAAGTTTTTTACTTGGCACAAGAAAAGCAACATAAATATTCCTACAACAATATCCATGCAAGGCCACCCGTCGATCTCTTATTTGCAGTTGGTAAAAGCAACAGATGGTTTCTCAACAGCCAATTTGTTGGGTTCTGGGTCATTTGGGTCCGTGTACAAAGGAGAGTTAGATGATCAAGCTGGTGAAAGCACAAATCTTGTTGCTGTGAAGGTACTGAAACTTCAAACTCCTGGTTCACTCAAGAGTTTCATAGCGAATGTGAAGCACTGCGGAACCTGCGACACAGGAATCTTGTCAAAATAATTACAGCTTGCTCAAGTATTGATACTAAAGGGAATGACTTCAAAGCAATTGTGTATGACCTCATGCCCAATGGTAGTTTAGAAGGCTGGCTGCATCCTGACACAAGTGAGCAAACAGAACAACAGATCTTGAATCTCCTTGAGAGAGTGGCCATACTACTCGATGTGGCTTACACATTAGATTATCTTCATTGCCATGGCCCCTCACCTGTTGTACATTGTGATCTCAAATCAAGCAATGTGCTCTTGGATGCTGATATGGTAGCCCATGTTGGAGACTTCGGACTCATGAGGATTCTTGTTGAGGAAGCTCATTTTTCAATCAGTCAACGAGCTCGATGGGATTAAGAGGGACGATTGGTTATGCTGCCCCAGGTTTGCCTTTTCTGCTTTTTTGTTCTTGTTTGTTTTGTTTATCCTTAGTTTTTTTATAAAATAAAGCATACTTCTAAAGAAACTTATTGTGTGTTTAAAAAAAATGAAACTTATTGTGGATTTGCATAATAAATAAGTTCTATACATGTGATGTAAGTATGTAACCTTTGTTTTTTATAATATCATGAATTAATCGCAAATTTACAACTCTGTGTACAAAAGTCTGACATTTTTCTAAATATCAATTCGACAGAGTATGGTGCTGGAAACATAGTGTCAATGCATGGGGATATTTACAGTTACGGAATTCTTGTGTTAGAAACAATAACTGGAAAGAGGCCAACTGATAGCAAATTCAGTAAAGGATTGAGCCTCCGTGAGTACGTTGAGCTGGGTCTACATGATAGAATGATGGACGTTGTTGACATGCAGCTGTCTTTGGACCTCGAGAATGGGCTTCAGACCGCGAGTGGTTCTTCGTACAGAAGAAAGATTGACTGCGTTGTTTCACTACTTAGACTTGGAATGTCCTGTTCTCAGGAATTGCCATCGAGCAGAATGCCAACAGGAGATATCATCAAAGAACTGCATGCCATCAAAGAATCTCTCGAGAGAGAATACAGAATGTGAAGTTGGAAGTTATGCCAATGTTATGCTGGAATTAATGTTTCATGTTCAGATGATTTGTTTTTCTTGAATATAGATGAAATCCTTTCTGAAGTGTTTGAATCTGTTTCCTGCAGTGGTGTTTCCAAAATCTAGCATCGAAGGATCACTGAACGTTTCACTTTAATTATATCTAATAGCTATTTTATTTTCCTTATCGGCGGTTCGGCGCATCTGTGCGTGACTTCGGTCGTATTTCATTCAGAATTACCACAGTTGAGTTCATAAGCCTGGAGTTTATGATGAACAGATGATGGTATGGTCATGTAGCAGAAGTCTAGAAGCCATGCTAATAATGTGCCAGTATTTTGCCAGATTTTCTCTCTGTTTTCTCTTTTGGGCGTGCGTCTTTGTCTTGGCGTGTGTGATTTTACTTGTTTCTTTGTTTGCTGAGTGGAAAAACAGTTGTCTGAAAATCATTTGTTATATTTTGGAAAAAGATTAAAGATGGCTGACGGCCAAGACTGAAAATTAAGGGTGACCTCTGTAAGGCTGAATATGAGCCGAATCGAAGCATCGGAGTATTTCTTTCGATCTGACTTTAAGCCGGTGTGCTACCTTATTTAGTGAACTATTTTCTCTTCCTTTATTCAGCACTACCAAGAACCTATGAGAGCATATCCCGTATGAATGGCTAAGATCAGTTTTTTTTTCTTCTATCAAGGACAAATTTTAGCGTGTGTGTAACATCCGTTTTCGGACGGACGAATAGTAAATAAATTTCGTTTCGTTCTTCACCGTAATTCAACTAGCGACTATTTTTGAAAACTTCCGTTCTTTCTCGGTCTGTGTTTCAAATGTAACATTTGAAATGTTTGTAATTCAATTTAGCGGTTCGGAGTTTTTCTCCTCCGTTTTGAATGTTCGGGCCAAATTCGATTTGAATCTCCTTTCCTTCTCGGGCTCAGCCCACTTCCTCTCTCGAGCCAGCCCGCCCCGGCCCATCTCCAGCCCGCTTCCCCTTTCTTTCCCTTGCCCAGCCCGCTTCCCTTCTCTCTCCCTTGCCAACCGTGCAGCCATGGGGGTCATCTCCTGCACCCTCTGCTCTGCGCCAACTCCCCCTACCCTCTGTGCCTGAGCCAAGCAGTAGCAGGGCAGCAGTAGTTGGCGCCCACTTCTCTGCAGTAGTAGCAATCAGCGCCTCCCTCTCTCCCATAGCTGTTGCGCTGCCTCCCCCTACTCCAGTAGCTCCAGCAGCAGCAGCTCGTCACCCTCTTCTCCCTCTACCTGCCCCTGGTCAAACCGAACAGCTGCAGCTGCACCGCGCCCTCTGCTCCCACCTAAGCGGCAACAAAGGCTCCCCGGCTCCTGCTCCTGCCTTGCGCCCCATCCGTTGCCCTCTGCCGCGCCCTTGACCAGGAGTCGTCGTCGCGAGCCACCGTCACCACCCGTCATCGTCATCCTCGTCGCGGACCAACGTCGCCGCGTCGTATTCTGCCGCGATAACTAAGGGCGCCCGCGACGCCCGTCGCCTCGGACCGTGCAAGACCGGCGTCACCAGCGTCATCGCTGTGGACCACCTACCGCGCTGCCTGCCAGCAGCCATCGCGTCGGCATGGGCGATCATGGCGTGGCGCTTCGTCCTGCTCGCGTCTCGCTGCGCTCAACCGCCCGTCCTCATTCTGACCTCGCTGCAACCGCTCCGCGCCTGCCCATGCCTCCGCCTCGGGACGCAGCGCCCCGCTCGTCCTCTCGCCTTGACCCCGAGCTCCCTCCCGTTGCCCTTGGCCCCTTTATAGCCCCCCTTCTTCCCCCGGGAGCCCTTCACGCCGCCCCCAGAGTTCGGTAAGAACCATACCTCGAATCCGCCGCGCTCCCTCTTTTGGCCGCCGCGCCTCGCCGCCTTCTGGACGCACCGGTGAGCCTCCGCCTCCGGCGACCGCGTCACCGCGTGCTCCGTAGCCCAGGGACTCCATTCCCCACCACCCTTCTCCCTCCGCCGCCGTGCCTCATCTTCCCCCGCCCAGCCGTCGCCGAGCCAGCCGCCATCCTCCGCCGCCAAACCACCCGTCCGGCTCCCCACACCCGTCTTTGCCGTCGTCGCTAGCTCATGCTCTGGCGTCGGCCGCTCATCCGCCGCCGCACTAACCTGTGAAAGCTGCCGCCCCTTGCTTTGCCCTTTGCCCCGCCCTCTCTGAGCCGCCACCTCCCCGAGTCGCCGCCACCTCCCAGAGTCCGCCTCCTCCGTGAGCCCATTGCCACCATCGGCCGCTTGACGCCTCGCCCATGGCGCCGCCAATGACTGGCCGGCCCGCGCCTGCGCCTCCTCTGCTCTGTCATTTGAGAAAGAAATTGGGGATTTGTTTTCTTTTTGAGTGAGGCCCACTGTCATAGGCTCCTCCCCTCCCCTATTAGACTGCCAGTGGGCCCCTCGCGCCCTGTGCCCGTGGACCAGAGCCGCCACTATTCACGTAGAGCCGGTCCATGCCCTGTTCTGTGGACCAAAGCCCTCTCTCTCTCTCTCTTTTTCTTTTCCTTTTAAGCTTCGTAAATTCGTATCTCCTCCGTTATAGCTCCAAAAATTGTAAAATAAATTTCTAAAAATTCGTTAAATCAAGATCTTGCTAATGGCATAGGACTTGATTAATTTGGAGTTCATTTGTATATTCTTTTGTATTTACTTGCTCTCTTTGCCGTTGTGTCTTTTTCCGGTATTCTCGCGCGATTAGGATTTGAAGACGCCGGAGACCCTCGAGTTGATCAAGACCAAGAGTACCAAGATCCCCTAGCCTTTAACCAAGGCGAGTCAATACTTTGACCATATTGATCCTACATTTTATGCAAATTATATTCGTTTAAATTAGCAAAGTTGCATGCTTTATTTCTTTATCAAATGTGTGTTAAAGCTTAAGGTAGTTAATTACCCACTTGTTGATTAATTAAATTAATATTGCCATCCTTGATAACTTGAATCCATTAATCCTTGTCACCCTAGTAACTATATGGTAATACTAGTTATAGGTTGTACTTAAGCGACATGCTAGTCTTGCTTAAGTACCAGGGTATTAAATACCCCAATCATCATTTTCTCAAACATAAAATGTTTTGGGTAGTCATTGGTGATCCATTGGCTAAAGGTTGTAAAAATAAATTGGTTTTACTCCCCAAAAACCCCAATTGCTAGTTCTATCTGGGCGGATGGTGAGGCGGTGGGTGCTCGGGAGCACATGGTTGGTTGGGTTGTGGAATGAACCGCCCAGATACCCCTAAGGACTTAATCTTGTCACGACCTCAGTGTTAAACATGTGCAACCACAAGTCGCAAAGTGCAACTTGGCCTAGTACAATTATTAAACCACTGAATGTGTCTCACACAGGTGGAAAAATGTATCATGCAAGCTTGCGGTAAATAAGGCTTGAAAGGGGCACCGAGGCAAGGGTGAAGTTGCTGCGAGAGGTAAACTAACTACTGGCGTGGGGTAACATCCCACATGAGCGTATGGGCGCAACCCCATATGGGTGAGATGACGGAAGGCGAGGTAATTAGAAAAGTTCTTGTGATTTGCCGCCCAACTACATGACTACGGAATCATGTGGGGTAACAGTATGACTATCTCTTGTGGGTAAAGTGTACAAACCTCTGCAGAGTCTAAAAGCTGTTTAAAGCAGTAGTGCCTCTGGTCAAAAGCGGACATGGGAATCATAACTTGAGTTAGTTCTATTTCAAAAACTTTGTGGGTGGTATGGAAAATGGTGAAAGGGCTCACCTAGCCCTGTTTTGGATTTTTGCCTGAGTCGTCGAGCTCAGTGGGTGTGGATATTGGAGGCCGCTCCAATAAAAAGGATGCATTGGTAGAGTTTCCGCCGGATGGAACCTCTACTAAAATAATTATTGCACTTGCTCTCTTTATAAAATGCAATTTGTTAAAAATGCTAAGTGATAGGACTTTGTAATTATGGTATTTGAAAACTTGCTTTCGCAAATAAAAGAACCTGAGCCATCCTTGTTAAGCCTTGCATGTATATAATTGCATTGTGTGTTGGCTCGCGAGCATGGTAGTAGTGCTCATTCTCGCTTCTCCCCAACCCTTGAGATAATGAAGACAGCGGAGACTCGCCTTCTCGACGGCCCGGAGATGATGGACAAGACTATGACGAGGAGTAGCTTAGTTACGTAGTTTAGGTCTCGCCAGTCTAAGTAGACTTCGTTGGTACTCGCGTCTGGTGATATTATCCAACTCTTGGTTAATATCCGACGTACACGAAGTTACCCGATCGCTTACTGTGTGAGATGAGCCCCACCTTCCCTTTTGCTTCATTTGTAGATCTAGTCGTCTTTTGTAATGTAATATATTTGGCCTTGCGGCCCTTTTGTAAACTTCGACCCGCGAGGTCTATGTTACCCTATGTTGTAATATATTTGTTTGATTCACGCCTTGTATGAATGATTCACAATATGTCTTTGTGAAGTGCTAGCTCTTGATCCAGGAATAGCACGTGTTTTCACAGAGGATTTGGATTCTCGGAATCCGGGTCCGACAGTGTGATGCATTTCTGAAATGGAAGAGGAGTGCACAATAGTATAAGAACATCTGCAATGTATAGAATCTGAGAGGGTGACGGCGCGAGGTTGTCTAGCTTATTATGTTTTACTCTAATGTTTATAACTTCACTAGTTCAATGTCCATGCTTTGCTACAGATTAAAAAAAAATCATAGTCACAGCATGTCAGGTCGTCAACCGTCATCATGCTTAGCGACGCGATCTGGCTATCGGTGCCCCGCTCGTCGATCCAACAGACGCCGAAGATGGCGGGGGAGAACAAACGACCACCAACTTCAATTTTTAATGTTTCAAAATATAAGATGTGCATGTAAATTTTAGTGATGTTTTTGCTCGTCTACTTTTATTTATCACATCTTCCCTCTTCTGCATTTATAAGTAATTCTCGCACAAACTATTCTCTCACACATTTTTAAGGTATTTATACCATGAGTAGCATAGTCATTTTCTCTGATCTTTTCTCTTGATTTTACAATCTTCTTAATCCTCGTGCCTAGCTAAAATACACCTTATAAAAAGAAACGGAGGGAGTAACATTGATGAGAAAATCATCGTAGCAATAACAAAACAGCTTTTGCAATTTTCAATTCATAATGGGGAGCTCCGAGCTCCTAACCAAACCATCTCTCTTACATCAGCAGCAGCAATCGACAACATTCGTATGGTTTCCATCTCTGGACATTTTTTCGTAAACTATCATGCACGCATTAGGAGGAAGTGGAGATGGAAATTCTCCACCTAAGATCCTCTCCACAATGGATGTGTCCCTGGAACAACTTGAGATATGTGCATACTTATGAAGCAAAAAGAAAAAGGGAAAATCGATTAATCATCACGTCAAATATTATCACTTCGTAAAATACCACGATAAAGGTTGCCCTTCGTGATTTGCCACACTATTCACTGAAACAACCAGCTTTTATCACAAAATCAATATTCTGCCATTAATTCTTTCTTTTTTATTCCAAAAACACTTGATGTGATTTGTCCAAATTGCCCTTGACCCAAAATTTGCAATTGTAAGCATGGATATTGAATTGACCAAAATTTCTATAGAGAATTCATGTATTACAATCCTGATTCAGGGCTACAAGAGTTACAGTTTACATTATCAGACTTGCTGAATTTCAACCACTTCCAGTTCGCGTAGGACTGTGCTTCGTCGTTGAAGGGTGCTGCACAAGGAGTCTAGTTTATACAATTTAGGCGTCTCCAAAATTTGGCACTGGTATCTTTGTGCTCTTCAGCCTCAGAAAAAAACATCTCTGGTCATATTTTCCGTTCTCTGGTTTAAGTTATATATCCTGAAGTTACTGATAACTGCAGGCTAAATGTGCGATATTAATATGGACAACATTTTTCTGTCCAATTGACACAACAAATCAACTCATTCAACAGCACAAAGTCCTCTTATTAACCTGGAAAATGTTTGTTTAGCCCTGAATCCGGAAACGCTAAAGTTGCTGCCATTTTCGAACCGGTCCAAACCTACGGAAGTGCAGCGCAAATGGTAATTCATTTCTATGTTTTTCAAAATCACAACAGCTTGACTCCAGCTTCTCTGACAGAGTCTACAACAGCCTTGACTTTCCCAAGGTACTTCTGTTCTCTCTTCATGTGGATGGACACAGCCGGTATCCCCTTGAGAAGTAGGCGCTCACCAAGCAGCTTTCCACTCTTCGCAGCAGCGGCGACATTGCGAGTTGACTTTATTCGGTCTCAGCAGCTTCTCCTGTGAGCTAGCAGAACATGCAACTGTTGCTGTCGGGGTATGAATGACCAGAGCGGATACATACTTGTTTGAGAAATGCATCCTCAACAGGTAGGGCTTGAGAAAACGGGTGACTCTAGCTGCTCCTTCTGGTGGAGGGATCACCATAGTTGCTGGGTTCTCTGCCGCAAGTTATCAAGCAAAAAGGGAATTTTAGCTAGTTGCAACATACATAAAAATGTTCAAAACCAAAGCACAGAAGTGAACGACACAACAGTGATGTGAAAATCAATTTGAATCAATAGCTGAGGATGTTCTAAACCAGGGCACAAACAGTACAATGAAAAAGCAATATTTAGGCAATGCTAATCGAGGAATAAATAGGTTTTCATCCCGAATCTAGACACAAGGAAGATATGCATGACATAGTTACATGCTTAAAGAAGAGAAACAAAACCATAGTCCCTAACTAAACAAATTGCCTGGGAAGTATATTCTTGACCTGACATAGCAACTATTTACAATCATTGCGACAACAGAGTTGCACCAGCAAACTCTCTTGACACTTCGCTTATACATGCTAGCTAAGATGTTCTGACCTATACAGCCGTAGTTCCGCTTTCAGTGAAGGAATCGGCAAGTTCTGATCTATTCTAATCAGTTATGCAATTGGGTATTTGGATGTACATATTGCAGTAGCAGTAATTTAATGCTTACAAAAAGCTCAGCAAATGCATCTTGGCAACCATGTTGTCAGACAAGATAGGACTGGAGCAATAAACCAATATCAGATTTTGAGCATGTCCAACAAACGCAGGTGGAACTGAAATTCAGAGTAGTTTTTGGGAATGAAAGACAGTTTGATTGGTGCTAGTCGACTCAGCAAGATGAGAGGATATGAAACCGTGCAAGCCAGGATTCGTCTGAATTCGCTAGATGAACTACAATACATCAAATCAAATGATCTCTCCCTCAAAAAGCTCTGGACTGCACTTCCACAAGGATTCAGCGAGCTGAGGTAGGAACCCAACCAAAACTGGGAAGCATAAGAATTCAGAGGCATGCCTGCCAGAACGTGACGATTAGACTCGAAACGATATACATGATGATATCTCGTCTTTCCTCCTCTAGAATTGTTAACAAGAAAGAGTGGCAATACACTATATAGGACATCGAGTCAAGCATATGTACCACACAGTGGAGTTCCTCCTAAACCCTAGATATAACAAATAAACAGCAATAGTACTAATGCCAATTTGTCGAACAGAGAACTTGTGCAAGCATTCAATTGACGAGTGCAGAAAGGCAATCAAGAGAGGATAAATTAGTTAGTTACCAGGGTTGGTGCACCACCGCGATCTACGATCCAGCGAGCTGGGACGCCGCCGGGTCACAGGTCCTGGGGAAGAGGGGCAAGAGGAGGGGAGGGGGAGCAGGAGCAGGCAGCGCAGTGCGGCGGCGGCGGCGACGGAACGCGGGGGTGGGCGGCGAAGCCAATCGGGATTGGACGGATTGAGAGATTCGAGGGTTTGAAGAAGCCGAGCCGCACAATGGGCTGCATGGGTTTACCAAGCCAATATGGGCCATAATTTTGTGGGTTCGGCCCAGTACATTTTTTGGATGGGCCGAGTTTGGAGCGAATCGTGAGTAGAGGTGTTCACAGGTGGCCCAGCCAGGCCCGAGCCTAACCTAGTCCGGGCTAGGCTTGGGACGGCATTTTCGGCCCGATAGAAGCCTGGCCTGGCCCAAATATCCGTTAAAAACAATTGAAACAGCAAAAATCTATTTATTTAATGCTGAAAATGAATTAAATATTAGTTTTTTATTCCGAAAAATGATTAAAATAAGACTTTTGAACAAAAAATGCAGTTTTAGTAGGGCTCGGCCTATCTGTTTTTGTCCTTTGTCAAAAGTTCTACCTACCGACATTTGAACAGGTCTAATCGTGAGTGAATGGAAAATGTGACAAACCTGAGCAGATATATAACTTAAACTGTCAAAATAGTGTATCTTGATGGAGAGCCACTTACAGTGTCCTTACTTGTTTGTTAGAGAGAAACAATCCAGGCTTGTTCTCAAGGTCTTTAATACTGCACAGAGCGAAATAGAAATACTTTCAATTGACCATCACAGATGCAATGAGTTAATGAACAGCAGATGGCCTCTTTTACAACAAAAGTGACTATGCACTTATATTTCAATGATCTGAGCTATAGTATTACAAGTTTGCTCTGGTGTACCTGAGAGCAATCCTGTCCTGAGCTGTTGATTTAATCACAAGAGCTTTCACTATCTTGTCCACTTTGAGCACATCACCAACAAATGTCAGCTGACGGTGTGTTATGTTTGAGATATGCAGCAAACCACTGCAAAATGAAGAACATTACGAAGCTGTAAGTTTGACATGCAAAATGTTTCCACTTGTTGATCCTCACAAGTTGCCATCTTAGTGAAGTGATATTTACGATTCCATTGGACTGGACACGACCCAAATTAATATTGGGCAACAACAGGAAATGCAGAATAGTTCACAATCCAAGAACGAAAGTAGTTCATCAAAGAATTGGCAGCCTTGAGATTGCAGTACATAAATAGGCATATAGATTAGATCACAACTAAAATGCTTGAAATTATGTGATATAAATAAAATTGAAGCATCACATGTCAAAGATAGTGGTTGTCTAGTATACATTTCAAGGAAACCAACTCTTATTTAAAGCACAACCCTTATCTAAAGCACAACACAAGTGCCCAGAATCTAAGTCAGGAGATCGACACAACAATGAAATTGTAATGAAAGCCATCAATGTGAAGGTCAATGATAAATATTACGTTTCACTCAAGTCTACTATCATGTCTTTGTTCTGGTCATCTAGTCATGAATAGAAATTGATCTTTAATCTAGATAGTGTGTACAATAAAACACAAATATTTAAGGATGATTTGATGACAAGTAGTGGAACAACTTCTGCTCATATGTCTGAAGGACATTGATGCATACATATGACCTGTTGGATTATTATATTTAGCTTAACATACCTGAAGGTCACTAAGATAACGCCCATTATGGTTTCCACCAAATAAATACATTTTGTCTTACAACACAGTTGCTCTATCTTTGTGACAACCAAAATTCACATTAGTGCTACAAAAGTAAATAGAAGGAACAAGACCTAAAATTACGAAATGAAAGAGGCAAGGAGCATATGGCGCACCTCATAACGAGGTTTCAGATCTTTGCCGTGACAGATAATCTGAGTACATTCTTCATGAGCAGCGACAACTAAGGCCTTCGAATAACAACTTTGTCCTATGTCTCCACTTGTGCTTCCATTTTGAAATGGTTTTAGGTTCGGAATTGATGTTCCATTGGTTGAAGTCGATACAATGTTTGGCTCTTCCTTTGGTTTCTTATGAAAAGAAATCTGAAAAATAACTTATTAAGTTCATGCTAAGAAAAAGAAAATACCTTTATAGACAACGAGATGGAACTGTAATGGAAAAACTAATAATTATGAATACTCAGGCAAACAATAGCAGAAGCAATATACTTTTGACAGAGAATACCACATTTGTACACACTATATGATCTAATGTGACTTACATGCATTTCAATATCTACAATAGGTTCGGGGTTGAACTCAGGGACCCTAGAATACCATCCAGGATCTTCCTCCTGCCACAATACCAATGTATCCATTACATCATTATTGTATCCATTACATCGTTATGCACACGATGAAGAATATCATGTAATTAGTCATACCTCCAAGATTTTGACAAATTGCCTCTGTGACGGCATGCTTCCAAGCCCATGCCGACTAAAAATACAAATAGTATAAACAAGCAAGAGTGATTTAAAGACATACAAGATCAACGTTAAAATGGTATTTCTTTGGGTATTTCTCCTACTCAATCATCTATCTAGGTTGATCATTCCAAAATCCAAGCTACAAAAGAGTTATGGTCTTTGTAACATAGGAAATTCATTTTCTAACTTCTAGCTAGGTGACAATATTCCGGTCCAACACTGGCTTAAGCAATAAAGTAAGAAGAGAGCACAGGACAAACAGCTATATCTGCTTATGTTTACTCACATTTCAAGCTTGACGAGGATATAACAATCCTTATTTTATTATATATCTATAATTCATATTATGGGTAATAATGATGTCATATGGCTCTTGAGTATACCCCTTAATATTCATATGGAAGAAGCTGGAGGTCGTAAGTCCTCCTACGACCACCCTGTAGTCGTGGGTCTTCCTGTGACTACCCCATAGTTGTAAGCCCTCCTACGACTATCCCGTAATCGTAAGCTCTACTACGATCGATCTGTGGTCGTAGGCTCTCCTACGACCACCACCTGGTCGTAAGCCTTTCTACGACCAGTCCTCAGTCGACAAGACTCATAGACATGTAGGCCCAGTCGATCAGGGAATGTCATGTACTGTATCCAAGGATATGAGTAATCAATTACGCTGTTATCCCCTAAAATAACAGCACGACTTAACCCCCTGTTATGATGATAATTGCTTGGCGACGTGGGGACATTAAAACCCCCGTAATAACCTCTGATAACGGCTCCACGATCTAGCGCGTTAATGTAACCTTTATTTCGAAGATCCAACGGTGCATCCCGGAGATGATATAAAAGGCAAGGATCAACAGGACAAAGAGAGGGGCGAGAGAAGATTAGAAGCGCAATACTCTAGTCTTTGATTCCATATTATAATCTAGTATACTCAATGCATACACATAGGAGTAGGGTTGTTATTCTCCCGGGAGAAGGCCCGAACCTGTATAAAAATCCCTGTGTCTCCATCTCTGTGTGATTTCGAGCCTAGAGGAACCCCCAAATCAAACAATCTTTCGTAAGTTCGGTCCTAAAACACCGACAAAGCTCAAACTAAATCACTTCTCCATAGATTTAACTGAAACTTCCACAAAAAATGGCTTCTAGAGCGAAAACTTCAAGCGAGGAGGTGGACGGCGTAGGGCCAGTCGTTGGTGGCGGCGCCCAGCGACGCGGCCTACAAGTCGCATCGGGAATCATGTCAGGGAGGGAGGCGCCTCGCCGCTAACCCTTACGCGGGGGGTAGGGTGGGAGACAGGTGAGAGAGGGGCGAGTGGGGGTACTTGGAGGAGGAGGTCGTCATAGAGGGGGGCGAGGGCGGAGTAGGAATTGGCGGAGAGGGTAGCGTGGACAGCGACGGTGATGCCGAGGACGACGACGAGCTTGGGGAAGTAGGCCTGGTTGGTGTCGTTGGGGTGATGGTAGTTGACGAGCAGCACGAGCACGCTCACCACCGCCGCCACGATCACTAGCGCCACGTTGAAGTCCCCCATCATTAGATCTCTGGGAGGGGCCACGCCCGCATGGAAGTCTAGGGTTTGGGGTCCTGCTCCGGCGCCGGCGGTGGGGGCCATCGGCGTCTGGGATCTGGGGCGGCGATTCAGAGGGAGAGAGATTTGGGGGTGGAGCCATGCGCTGCGGTGGGGTGACGACGCCGAGGGTGAGGGGAAAGGGGGAGAAGTTACGCGAAATGTGGGACGAGGGAGCGTGAGATAGAGACAGAGAGAGAGGGGGGGAGAGGGAGGTGGGCATGGGTGTGGGTGCGGTTGCGGCCAGACGTAGGCATCACTTGTAGATCGAGAGAGACAGAGAGAGGGGGAGGGAGGTGGGCATGGGTGTGGGTGCGGTTGCGACGCGACGTAGGCATCACTTGCAGATCCAATGGATGTCAAGAGCAAGAGCGCCACCGAGTGCATCTCTATCGTTGAAGGAGGACGAACGACCACCACCAACTTCTTCTTTTAAGTAGTAGAGATTAGTGGGACCCACACCCAATGAGAAACATGCAAAACTTTTAGTTTCAACTGCCAAGTGGTTTGATACGGCGCCAACTAACTCTATGACTTTGGTTTGTGTTCCTAAACAACAGTCTGAAGTAATTTTGCAAGAGGGTGTTGTGTTGTCACAGGGAGAGAAGAAACAAGACAAGGAGGCCAAGAGGGAGGCTGGCCAAGGGAAGAAAGCACTAGTAGTTCGTACGGTTGGTGCACACGAAAACATTTGGAGCCGTGAGACGGATGAAGTTCTGCTGTGTGTGGACCGAGTTTAATGCATGAACCGCGAGGACCTGTTCACCATGTGGTGCACGGTTCTATTTGGACGCATAGGCCAGGTATTTGGGCGCATGTGTAGGAGGCCGAGGCTGTGCGCAGCGTATGGTGGACAGGAATGACAATCGGATGTGGTGTAGACTTCATCGCTCATGTCCGTCGCCCGCAGGCATACCTGCCAGCCCTCATTTCAAAGGGCATCACCCAACAAAACATCAACACATCCAGAAAATCTAGACAGTGAAATCCAGCAAATAAGCATATACTTCATCTCTCACAGTTGGAAATAAACAAGGCATAGTTCATGACTTGAAATTTATTATCTACTATATTATTAAAGCGATAGAAAAAGAAGTCACCACGTTCACTCTCAAGGATTAGAAATTCTCATGTTAATCGGTGAAAAAGCAGAAAGATATACACCGTAGATTGTGGTAAGTTAAGATTATAACGGTCTATATTAAAAGAAAGAGTTCATGTCAAGCACAATCCAAAAAAAAACTGAAATTCGAATAAAAATCAAATAACATTAGCAATTTGATTCTCATACAATTCTAAGTAAAATCCTCAATAAATGTAATTTAGAATTAAAATTCAACAAAATTTATCAATTAGATTTGTATAAAAATTCGAACAAAAAATATATCTAAAATTAGGAATAAAAATGGAAGTACAATTAACAATTTGATTTGATACAAATTTCAAGTAAAGTCCTAATAGTTATAATTAGAATAAAAAATTAAACAAAAAATAGCAATTGAATTTTTTACGAATTCTAACAAAAAATAATTGAAATTCGGAATAAAAATAAAATGAAATGACCAATTTGATTCCATACAAATTCTGAGGAAAATACCTAAATAAATATAATTTGGAATTAGATTGAAAAAATAGTAATTGGTTGGATTTGTATATGAATTGAATAACAAATAACAAAAATTGAATAACAATGGAAATAAAATTAGCAATTTGATCTTGATCTGAATTCCAAAATAAAATACCTAAATAGCTCTAATTCAAAATAAAAATTAAAGAAAAATTAGCAATTTGATCGTATACAAATTGAAATCAAAGAAATAATAATTGAAATTTGGAATAAAAAATGTGTTTTGATTCCATTCAATTTGAAAGTAAAATAACTAAATAACTAAAATTCATAATAAATTTAATAAAATTAGGAATGTGATTTGCATACGAACTCCGATAAAAATAACTAAAATTTGAATAAAATAAATGTTATAACGAGGGTGAATGGTATCGGAGGAGGCTACAAAAGAGTGCAATTGCAAGAAGACATTGGCCTACTGAAGCGAACATTATTGTCTTTGCTCATGGGAGTCATTGAAGAGAAAGGCTAATGTCGAAGGAGCCTATCGTGTCGATACATAGAAAAGAATAATATATATGATGAAAGATATAATAATGAAAAAAATATGAATTCCTTGGAATTTTCATTTGATCATTGTAGATATTTTTAGATATTTAGTTTTTTGTTATTTCTTAATAATTTAAATGGGCCCACGACGACAAGTCTTTGAGTGTCGTTTGAAGAAGTCGGTGGCCAAAGAACCTGATGATTTGGAAGTTACGGTAGAGATGGGATAAAGATTTGCATTAAAGATGAGCTCTGGACGATATGAGGCCATCGAGTAGCTAGGAGTGTGCCATCGCTGGTGAGGGGCACAACATCACCGACGAGGGCAAGGAGATTCTTCATATCGTTAGACAACGACTAAAGTAGATATGCCAATATCAGTGAAGAAGGGAGGTCATCGCGGTTAGTGAGGAAGCTACAACGTTGAGTTGGCCAAAGTCAAAGAACAAGAGCGACTGACATGGGAGAAGAGGACATTGGAAACACATAACATCGTGCATCCGTATGAATAGAAGCACGAGCGTACACAAGCAGAGAAGAAAAGAGCTCAGAGTAGAGATGGCGTGGCCATAGAGGAATAGGCTCTAGGACACTAGAGAGAGCGTGACTGGTGTCCTCCGCAGGGATCAGTGATGCTTGCACATGTACATATGTTGATGTCGTAATGATTAGCATTAAGCAATAATTGGAGAGAAGTAGAAGATAACTATGTGGTAGAGTATTGCATTGGAAGGGGTAGTAGTTAAGACAGATCGATAAAAAATTGGGCCTATTGTTGGAGGTTGAAGTAGAAAAGCTGTGGTAGTGAGAAGAGATAGAAGACATATGGTTTGGTGGGGCAGTCAGTGTGTGAAGGAAGATAAGTTCAAGGTATGTCGTCCATGGTGCATCGGTGTATGCGTAAGCAGGGTACTCTAATGCTATTTAAACTAATAAGATAATTTACCGTACACATAATCAACATATTGCTTGAGATTAATTAGAGCACATGTGCATGCATACTTTTTTTTTACAGGATGCATGCATGCAATTTTGAAAAAGAGTAACTAATGGAGGAAGAATAGAAGTTTGCAGCTACAGGATTCATGATTGATGGAAAGAAGTTAATTATGGTTCTAAGAACACCAACAACTTATTATACTCAATGATTTTCTTCCATCAAAATTGATACTTCAATTACGTTCCTTAAGTTATATTTTCCTTCAAGCTTCTATTGTCATTTACAAAGTTTAAGATGTCTTAAAAATCTAAATAGCCTACAAGACATGTAAATATATTATGAAACATCTAAGTTATATCATTTGATGCAACAAATTTTGAAACAAATCTAGCCGCACAAATGCATGGGCCACTCTGTTAGTTATTTTATTAAAACAAGAGAAAAAAGCCACCGCGTTCGCTTTCAAGGGGTATAAATTACCATGTTAATCGGTGGGAAGTAGAAAGATCTACGCCGTCGATTCTGGTGGGTTCAGGTTATAACGGTACAGTTGAAATAGATATACTCCCTCTAGTTTTTAATACTTGACGTCAACCAAGTCATTTGGAAATACAAAAACGTCAATTAAAAATGAACGGAGGGAGTACTTAAGAACTACGTAAAGATTACAACTCTATTGATAAGTTAGGAAGATACAAACTATAGCATAACATATAAATTTGGTCGTGCCATATATTACATCGCAACGCCAATAACTTTTACGGCCACTTTGACGTGGTAGCACCCTCCGTACGTGTGCGTGCGTGTTTCTGATGGATTTTGAGACTAGACGATACCATGGGTACGTCGAGGACTCAAATCTATTGGTCTTTGTCCTGTAGGCCGCGTTGATTGAGAGCTATTGACAACATGCATGTTATGGCCTTACTTATTGTTGGCTGGCCACGTCATCTGCGGGCTGGGGTGGAGCCAAGGATGCGGCTGAGTCGACTCTCCTAGTATAAGTTTCCATTTTTTTAAAAAAAAATTAATAATTTTTCAGGCTATAATCTACCTAGCCGTATGCAGGCAGGTATACGTCGTTTGCTGTTTGCCTTGAGGCTTGCATTTGGCCGTAGCGTGCAGGTGTGCAGCCGAGAGCCATTGGCTAACAAGTGCTTGCTCACCGCAAAAAAATAGGTCCTGTTGCGTGCGGCATCGGAGGTGTTATGACGACGGTCACATTGGTGGGTGCATGTCAGGACGGCGGTGATGCGCACGCCGTAGCCGGTGGTATAATTAGAGTATGTACAATGATATAGATAACTGTTGTTTATAGCAATTCTTTATACCATCTGTAGACATCACTAAAAACAGCTCATACAATGGGTTATGGTGATACAGTCGGCTACATGATTGTAAACAACACACAATCTTTTAATGCTTTCCTTGTTTCTGGTGATACAGTCGGTTACAGGATTGTAGACAGTACATTTCTCTCTCTTCATTCTCTTTCATCCACGTCAGCTTAAATCCTACGTGGCATAGGCTATAGACAGCTGATGTAAGCTCATTGTACATGACCTTAGGTACACCAAGTTCATCCCAAGAGCACAAAGCCGGTAGCACTACGTGATCAGAAGCCGCCACGTTTCACTATTAAGGACTAGAAATTAATACAATAATAGTAGAGAAAAGAGAAAGATCAACGGCGTCGATTTTGGTGGATCAGATTATAATGATGCATATTAATATAATAAGTATAGAAGGACGAAAACATCGATTTGAGATACTATATAAGCCCCAGTTTGAATGCATGTAAGACTTAAGGGAAACATTACTGCACAGGCGTCCGACGTATCAGACACCACACTCACATTTCACTTCGCTTAAGTCCCTTGCTCCCACTTGGTCCCCAGTCCCCCCCCCCCTTGCTTCTTCTTTCTTTCTCACTGGATTGGCTCTTCCTGACTCTCTCTCTTTCTCACATATATTCACCCTCATCGCCTGCTTCTCCTACTTGCTTTTTGGCTGCTCTCTTTATGCATTTTTTGTTCTCTTGTTCATGTGAGAGTAGCAACTTGATTTGCTTCTTTTTTTTGACTTCTTCCTGGATTGTTGTTCTTTGTTTTGATCTGCTCTTGCGTGGTGGTGGTGCTAACAATTATTGCAAGTTTTCTATGATCTGAGGCTGTATTGCAAGTTTTCTTGGTTCTTGGTAGTAGCACCAGTACGTACTAGTACTACTTTGTTTGGCTTGAAACCTGTTGAACCAGGCAACTTGTATCTCTTTCGATCGATTTGGAGCTTTGTGTTTTTGTAGCCTTTTCTTCTTCTTCCCGGGGGGTGGCAGTGACGTGACTCGCAAATCTTTCCCTAAGTGAAACATGATGATTCTGAGCAGAGCACTTGCTGCTAGAAATGCTGAGAAAAAATGTTGCGTCCCATTGAAAAGAATGTTGTATACTGTTCTTTGAGATGTTGCATCCTGTAGAAAAAAAATATTGCATCTGTAGAAAAAAAATGTTGCGTCTATAGAAAAAAATGTTGCATATTATTCACGGCTATGTTGCAATTTTTTTCCAACGCATTTTTATCCAGGTGCTTTGTTTTGATTTGTGATGTTACAACCATTATCCTGGGATGTTGCATCTATTGCAACCATTATCCGGGGATGTTGTAACTATGTCCGAAGATGTTGTAGCGGCGTACAGAGCTAGCGCTCGGACCGTACGTCCGAGCGCTACTCGCGCCCAAGACTTAAATATCCGGTGAGATAGATGCTAAGAAAAAAGATGAATAAAAAAGAAGAGACGTAATCAAACGAGAAGACACCGTGTCTGAGTCCGTTCCAAAACTACCACGGCAAGCTTCAGAGCTTGAGACGATTAGGACAGGAGAGGTAGCCGGAGGAGAAGGTGCTGGGGGAGGTAGCCGGAGGAGGGAGGATGGCGCAGGAGGAGGCGACGCGTCGGCGCTAGCCAGTGGAGACAGATTTTGGCGGAGGGAGAGGCCAGCTGCTCGAGGTCAGGAGCAAACCAGATCCGGTCAGCCGGAGGCGACCAGATGCACCGGGGAGGGGAGGAGGCCGTCGGCGAGTGGGGAGGAGGAGGGGCGACAACGGCGCAGGAGGAGGTAGGGGCCGGCGGGTAGGAGGAGGAGGAGGGGCGCGGGGGGAAGAGGAGAGGCGGCGGCGCGTGGGGAGGAGGAGGGGGCCGGCGTGGGAGGAGGAAGGGCGTGGGGAGGAGGAGAGGTGGCGGAGCGTGGGCAGGAGGGTCGGGAGGATAAAGGGCGTCGGGAGGAAAGGGGGAGAGGGAGCACCGCTCGGAGGAAGGGGGAGAGGGGAGCAGGGATTAGGGTTAGGGTTCTGTGGGTTGGGGGGTTTTATGCAATGGTAAGATGCGGGTAAATACCCTGCAAGTCCAGGGGCAAATGCGGAAAGAGGGGTGGTGGGAAGCCCCGGAAGCTGGTCGGCGGCGGCTTTTGACTTTGGGCTTCATAACGTGTACGTAGAAAGCGGCTTTTGAGAAAGCCGCCGAAATCTCTAGTTTGGTTGAACCGGCTTTTCCAACGAAAGCCGAAGCCGGGCCAAAACAAACACCCCTAAAACAAACATGCAGATGGGTCCTGTAAAGCTAGAACACATTTAGAGGAACCTGTAAACTACTTGGGCTGACCAATGAATGATTCAAGAAGCGTGATGCAGGCATGCAGCTATGCAGTCATTCTAGTCCAAGGGTGAGAGACACGTTCACTTGGGCCCGTGTGTCCCGGGAGCTTAGGCATGCCAAGGGACCCATGTGTCAGAGACACGTAAAGGAAGGATGAGGCGTGGTGCCGTGGATACATTTGATGAAAGCCAGGAATGAAATGATCAAGATGCATGATTTGTGTGTTCAACAATTGTCGGACCCGGATTTCGCCAATCCCAATCCTCTGCGAAAATATTATGTTTTTTTATTGGATCAGTAGATAGCACTCACAGACACATTGTTGAATCATTTTATACATGGCGTGAACTAAACTATTCAATATATTAAAAACATCAGAGTGACATAGACCGCGTCATGTCGAGTTTTACGATAAGGGCCGGACAGGCCAAGTTGATTACAACACAAAATAGCGGAAACTACAGCGGAAGCAAAAGGGGTAGAGCACATCTCTCCATAGGCAAGCGGTCGGGTAACTTCGTATCTGTTCGATATTACCCAAGGACTTTGATAATATCGGTTGTATGCAAGTATTGACTGAGCCGGCTAGATTGAGGTGAGACCTAAACTAAAGAACTAACTACTCTTCATCATTTCCTTGTCCATCGACATCTTGGTCCTCATAGTACGTATAATCTCCATGATCCGCAAAGTCTGAAGGGTTTTGGGGAAAGAGTGAGAATGAGCACAACTTCTGTGCTCACGAGCCAACACACAAGATGCAATAATATACATGCTATGCTTAACAAGGATGGCTCAGGTCCTTTTATTTTTGCTAAATCATTGTTTTCAAATATCAATATTAGTAATTCCTATCACTTAGCATTTTAATCAAATTGCATTTTATTAAAGAGAATAATTATGCAATATTAAATACAGCAAATGTTACCTCCGTCTATGCTTATTTTGATTGTGGTTACATCCACCATTTAACATCACCGAGCATGACGACACATGAAAAATCCAAAATCAGGGTTACATCAGCCCGACAAGTTTTTATCCCATCCACAAAGGTTTTTAAAATAGAACTAACTCTAGTAAGTTCTCATGTCCGCCTTTGACCGTAGACACGGCTGTTTAAACAGTTTATACTCTGTAGAGGTTGTACACTGTACCCACAAGAGATAATCAACTCGTTGCCCCACATGATTCCTTGGTCATGTGGTTGAGAGACCATCATAGTAACCTTTCAAAATACCTCACCCCTCCCGTCATCTCACCCATATGGGCTGCACCCATAAGTTGTGTAGGGTGTTCACCACAACGACTAGCGCAAATGGCAACTTCAGCTTACATCGGTGTCCCATTCAAGCCAGAACGTATCCCGTGCTTGCACTATCTCATTACCCCTCCAGCGAGATGACTTTCAAAGTTCAATAAATTTACTAGGCCAAGTTGTATTTTACAGACTTGTGGTTGTACTTGTATTACAATGGAAGGTCATGCCAAGATTAAGTCCTTAAGGTCATCTGGGCGGTTCGTACTGCATACCCACCATTTTCATGCTACATCAACACCCACCATCATAACATCTACCCAGATGTGGTAATAGCAGTTTATTAGGGTTTTAAGGAGTAAAACCAGATTTATCTCAAATATTTCAGTCATGTACCTCCAATGACTGCCCAAAATCATTTCATATTTTTAAGAGATGATGATTAGGACATTTAATGTCCTGGTACTTAAGTAAGACTAGCATGTCGCTTAAACACAACCTATAACTAGTAATTTACCACATAGTTCACTAGCCCTCTAAGGCACACACAAAAGAACTTTAAACTAATCAAGGAGATCAAATAAGTACAATACAAAGCCTAGAATGGCTGCATTATATTAAGGAGATTAAGTGTTACATGACTCCTGAAACATAGCATATAGGCTAAGCTAAGTCACGACACAAGATACAAACACAACGTCTACAACAGAAGGAAACATAAAGTGCTTGCAACCCAAAAGACTGCCTAGCAAGCACTGCTAGCTAACCTAGACTATCCTAACTACTGCAACATGACGATGAAGATCTCGTGGTCGAACTCTCCCACCTGGAGAGGCAGGAAGTAGTGGAAGGGCAACTCCACCGAAGATCCTTGTGCATCTACGTCAGACGGGTGTAGGTGAAGCGTGCTGCATCTTGGACTACTTCAGAACAGCTTCTCTAGGGGATTGCAGGTCTGAAGGTGTGAGCGACGAACACACCCTCTCTGGCATAGAGGAAAACCTCCATGGTCCACGACTCTTGGTCCAGGGTTTGGGTCTTTCGGCCTCTGAAGATGGGATTGTGGCAGTAGTCCAAGTGCTGCATGAGTTGGTGGAGAATGTCCATGAACTCGCCTTCGTCTTCCTCGTGAGAGCAAAAGTCCCACGGGCCATCAGCTGAGGGGGTAGCCATCTACAAATTTTGAAACAAGAGAAGGATCAGTAAAAACTTAATGAAAGTAGAGATAAGTACAAAACTAGGAGTGATGAGTAGAAGCAATAAGTACTCTATATTTTGCCAAAGTTTTTCTTAACTTTTGGAAATAAGACCCAAGTCCTTAAGGTAACGACCAATCTAACTAAGGAATCTACAGTCGTATGCTCCGATACCAGCGCTATCGGACCCGGATTCCGAGAATCCAAATCCTTTATGAAAACACTGTGCTATTCCCTATATTGGTAGATAGCACTCACAGGCACATTGCTGAATCATTCATACAAGGCGTGAATTAAAACATTCAAATATATTACAAACACGGAGTGACATAGACCGCGTCGGGTTGAGTTTTACAAAAGGGCCAAACAAGGCCAAATTGATTACATTATATGAAAGCAACGTAAACTACAGCGGAAGCAAAAGGGGTAAAGCTCATCTCTTCACATGCAAGCGACTGGGGTGACCTGTGTACGACGGATATTAACCAAGGGCTGGATAATATCGGTTGTACGCAAGTACCAACGAGTCCACTAGACTGGGGCGAGACCTAGACTATAGAACTACACTACTCTTCTTCGTTTCCTTGCCCGTCAGCTTCTAGGTCCTCGTAATAAGCATAGTCTCCTTGATCCACATTCTCTTAAGGGTTTGGGGGAGAGCGAGAATGAGCACAACTTCCGTACTCGTGAGCCAATACACAATGCAATAATATACATGCAAGGCTAAACATGGTTGGCTTGGGTTCTTTTATTTGCTAAAACAACATTGTCAATTATCATAACTACAAATTCCTAGCACTTAGCATTTTTAACAAATTGCATTTTATTAAAGAGAGTAATTGTGCAATAATTGTATCAGCAGAGGTTACCTCCACCTTATGCTTATTTTGATTGTAGTTACATCTGCCACTTAACAACACTGGGGTACTTCCACCCAGGGAAAATCCAAATGCCGGGTTACGTCAGCCCGACAAGCTTTCATCCCACCCACAAAGGTTTTTGAAATAGAACTAACTCTAGTTAAGTTCCCATGTCTGCCTTTGACCGTAGGCGCGGCTGTTTAAATAATTTAGACTCTGCAGAGGTTGTACACTGTACCCACAAGAGATAGTCATGCTCATTACCCCACACGATTCCTTAGTCATGTAGTTGAGCGACCGTCACAGTAACCTTTCAAATTAGCTTGCCCTTTCCATCATTTCACCCATATAGGGTTACGCCCATACGTTGTGCGGGATGTTCGCCTCTGCGATCTAGAGTAGTTGAACTACCCCTCAGCGACCGGCTTACTTCACCTCTTACTAGTGTCCCATTCAAGCTGGAACCATCACGTGTTTGCACGTTCCCATTATCCATCTAGTGAGATGACATCCAGGGTTTAATAAATTTACTAAGCCAAGTTGCAATTTGCAGACTTGTGGTTGTACTTGTTTTACATGGGAGGTCATGACAAGATTAAGTCCTTAATTCATCTGGGCGGTTCATACCACATTCCACCCATTCTCGTGCTATATCCGCACCCACCATTCATTCCATCCACCTAGATGTGGTAATAGCAAGTTATTAGGGTTTTGAGGAGTAAAACCAAATTATCTTATTTATTTCAGTCATGGACCCACCAATGATTACCCAAATTCATTTCATGTTTGAAGAGATGATGATTGGGGTATTTAATATCCTGGTACTTAAGCAAGACTAGCATGTCGCTTAAGTAAAACCTATAACTAGTATTTACCACATAGTTACTAGGGTGACATGGAATAATGGATTCAAATATCAAGGGAGGGCATATTAATTAATCAATCATCAAATGGGTATTTAACTACCTTACGCTTTAACATACATTTGATTAGAGAATTAAAGCATGCAATTCTGGTAATTCAAAATAATATAATTTACATAAAATGTAGGCTCAAAATGATCAAAGTATTGACTCACCTTGGTTACAGACAATTGAGTCTTGATATTCTTGTGCTTTATCAACTTGGAGATCTCCGCATCTTCAAATCCTATTTGGACGAATGTACGAAAAAAGGCACAAATAAGTAAAGAGAGCAAATAAATACAAAAGGAAAACTAAATGAACTCCAAATTAAACAAGACCTATGCCATTATCAAGATATTGAATTTACAAAATTTTAGAAACAAATTTCATAATTTTTGGAGCTATAACGGAGGAGAACGGAGCTTAGAAGTTTAAATTGAAATTAAATCAGAAGAGAGAGAGAGAGAGAGAGAGAGAGAGAGAGAGAGAGAGAGTTGGTGCACTACCTAGTGCATGGACCGAGTTCACATGCATGAGGCACCGGCCCATGGGAACAGTAATGCGTGGGGCCCACTTGTCATTGAAGGGAGGAATGAACCGGGGTTCTCTGCTTGAGCGGGCCCACAAGGCAGTGAATCAAGAGGGGACTTAAGACACCATTTAATGTTAATGATTGCATTTATGGGTCATTAAAGCGGCTAATCGCCTTTTAACTCAAATCCCGACCAGGATTTCTGGCCATTAAGGCATTAATGACTCCTTGAGCTGGTCGAGATGTGCGATCTTTGAAGGCTTCACGGTATGTGCCACGGCTTCGCCATGGGAGTGAAGGCGGCCGGGAAAGGTGGGGGCGAGAGGTACTTGGCGAGGTGGGGATGATGTCGGTGGTGGCGTGTCGGGAGGGGCACCGGAGCGATGGCACGGCGGAGGCGAGCGGCGGCGAAGGCATGGCAACGGTGAAGTGGGGGCTCTGGTAGCGGTTCGAGCCGGAGAAGGGGAGCATGGGGTGGCGCTGTGAGGTGGACCTCTGGGTCAAGGAGGAGGACCGGTGGCTGGCGGCGGGTGGTGGAGAAGGTGGCGGCCGGAGGCGGTGAAGAAGATGAAATCTGGTGACGACAATGGACGAAAGCCGAGGGGACTTGGGGGGTGCTCCTCGGTATTGGTGGCACATGGTGACGGGGGTGGCGTGGCCGGGGGATGGCCGGAGCGGCAGATTGGCGGCGGAGGCGGTTCGCCGAATGAAGCTTGGTGGCGATTTTTGGGTGGAACTTACTGGGAGCTTCAAGGGAGCGGCGTGGGGGGAGAGCAAATGGCATAGGGGCCTTCTTATAGGCAGCCAAGAGCTAGGAGCCATTGGGGAGGTGCTCTGGTGGCCGTGCGGTCCCAAGGCGGCGTCGGAGTGGGCGGGCTGGCACGGAGGCGACAAGGCAAGAGCGTAGGTGGCGGCAGGCAAGGCGTAGCTAGTGGGCGAGACTTTGGGCGCCAAGCTAACGTGGTGGCAGAGGTGGATGATGCGGGCGCGTGCGCGGACCGGGCGGCGAGGACGCAGTCGATGTGACAAGGCGAGGAGGGGCGCCGAAGTCGCGGTGGCAGCTGGAGTGGGTGGCGGCATTAGGGAGCACGCGGGAGTAGGAGGCGGCAGAGGGAGCTCGTGGTGGCAGAGGGCGCAGGCGGCGCGATGGCAGAGAGCACGAGGGAGAAGAGAGAGAGAGAGAGAGAGAGAGAGAGAGAGAGAGAGAGTGGCTCGGCTGCTTGCCAAATGAAGAAGATGATTGAGCAACTCACATTTTTTCTAAGAAACTCTACCTCTCGTGTGAAATTCCCGAGTATGTCCATGACCGCGGACACAGCTATTTAAACAGTTTTAACTCTGCAGAGGTTGTACAACTTTACCTATAAGAGATAAATCAACTTATGGAGATAAATCAACTTATAATGTTTGATCACACACTTTCATAGGTGCGCGACTAAGTAATTATCACAAGGCCTTTACAAAGCTCCTTCCTAACCTAGTTACATGCGCTAAAGTTTCAACGTGAATGTTATCACGACGAGACAGGGCCCCCTATTCCGTCATTGTGAATATCTATCCCAGAATTCACACTTCCAAAAAAATAACTAGAATTGAAAAATTGCTAATTAATTAACTAGGTCCATCCCATACTGTACATGTGGTTGCACGATATAGCTCAGTTCAATGGCGCACAAGATTAAGTACTTGACAAGCTACTCAGACGAGACTACCTTATCCAAAATAATGTGCATCACGTACCCCTTTACTGCATGATCACTCGCTTAAGCATAAATCATTTTGTTCACCTAAATCAATGATAATCCCTACCATGACATAAAATTTTATAATAGCTGCATCGCACCATAACTTATACAACAGTGACATCACACTACAGTTGCATAATAGTGGGATCGCACCACAATTCCATATATTATTAAATCAAATTTTATATTATTGAACATATGATCAACTAAACATGTGGTCAAGAGAAGGAGAAAAGGGGAGCTGAGATGTCACCAGGAGCGGTTACGTTTGGGTCGTAGGTCTGTGAGGAGAGAGGAGCGATGCAGACAAATAGATGAGTGAGGTACTGAGATGTTCTGATAGAGGAAGTGAGCTTGCTCACTTGCTAGCTGTGGTGTTGTCCAAGCAGTCCACTCAGGTTCAAATCTTAGATTTGACAGAGTGTCTCACATAAAGGTAGAGAAGCCTCTACCTTTCTACGTCAAAAAAAAAAGATGTTCTGATAGATGAGTGAGGTACTGAGATGACACGGGAGTAGGCAATCTGACCAGCGGGTCCGTCCGTCCCACTCGTGTTGGGTAGGCTTAGGCTCCACTCGGTCTGGGTCAGACTCAGACGCATGGATTGGGTCTGTATTGGGCTCATGCGGTGATGCCCATCAATTTCCAAATTTGCGCCTAGATGGTAGCTAGAGATACTAGATAGTAGATAGCAATGCCAACTTGATCTGCATTTGGAACTGTGCACAACTTAGGCACTAGGCAGAGAGACGAAGCATTTTTGAAACAAACAAGAACCGGAAGAGTCTATCCTGGTGGACTGGTGGGAGTTCACCGTAAAGAGAGCGGGAAGGGGACACAGGTCCGAGCTCTGGCTGCTGCTGAGAAAATATGAGTGGAGAAAGAAGAATGCTTTTTGTTTTAGAGGAAGAAGAATGCTATTGACGTGGAAAATGATATGAAATGAGTGGTTGTGAGAGAAGATAGCAGTATTTATGGTGGACTGGTGGGAGTAGACGTCCCATGCACTCCGAATGCACGGCGCATATCATTCTCCATATATATTCTCCTTCTTTTCTCTATCTAGAGGTATCATGTTTCAAAAGTGGCCATTAGCATGAAGTGGCCATTAGCATACTTGAGGGTAGATAATGGACGACTTCAAGTGGCCATATCATGGTTCCTGACCTAAGCTTTTTGACTGATTCACTACTCTAATATGTATCGGTTTACTCGCTGTAGGTAGCTAGGAAGTTGACTCGACTCTCGAGCTGCCTGCAAGTAATTAGTGCTAGAGCTGGCCGAACGGGCCGTGCCTGTCAGGTTGGTCCGAGACACGACACTGTTGGCCCAACCCAGGTACGAGTCGGGCCGGCATGATACTATAGCTCGGACCATGCTTGGGCCGTCACCCCAGCACGGCACAACACGAGTAGTGCTGGGCCAGCCCGGTACGACCAAGGCACAATACTATTTTAATATACATATATATTTTTATTTTTATTTATTAATATTTATATTATTTTCTTTCCATTTTAATACGTATATGGTTTATTTTGTAGTTTTTAAATTTTATATAGTTCATTTTATAAGTATATATAAATTTATTTTGTTTTTTTAAATATATATATATATTCTAGGATTGTTTTACATGTTTTTCAATTTTTCATGTCTTATGAGCTAAATGACAAATGTTTTAACGAGCCGACTATTTGAACATTAATAAAATTATATTACATTTTTAATATGCTTATCTTTTTTTTTCAATTTTCATGTCTACCTTTGAATTCTACATATTTTTCTAATTTTTTTGGAGTTTTTTTGGAATTTTTTCATTCTATCGGGCCAAACGGCCTAAACGGGCCACACTTGGCCCGATGGGCTAAATGGGCTCGTGCCGGCCCGGCACGGCACGGCACGAACGCCCAATGGGACATGCCTAGGTCGCCACCCCGGCACGTGAGCCGGTCCGACCCGACATAAATAGTAGCCAGATTAGAATGAGCCATACCGACACGGGCCCATGCTGTGCCGGACCGGGCCGCCTGTTTGGCCCGCTCTATTTAGTGCCATTAAACTGCACGTAAGCACGCACACAAGACGTAGCAAACAATCAGCCGATCAAGAGTAGCTACAATTGAATCAGCTAGCCAGCCAGTCAAGGATCTAAAAATCGCCGATATATCGCTGATATATCCGATTTTTCGTTTCTATCGCCCCCCCTGGTAGATATTCAAACCGGTTCTGAAATTTGAAGTTTGGATGAAATTTGTCCAAGAAAAATCAAATTTGCTTGAATTTTGTTCACTTGATGAATGAGTGAAGTAATACAAGTCCATCTAAATCTTGCTACCATCCTAACTAGCTCAGTTGATGATTTTTGTTCGAATTTGACTTTTTTTGAATTTAAAATCCGAAAAATTCAAAATACATTTGAAATTTTCGGCTGAATTTGGCCGAAAAAAACCGATAACCGGTAAAATCGCTTGCATAGACCCCCTAGGTATTTTTCTTGTCCGGTTACCAGAACTGAGAACCCTGCCAGTCACCATGCGCCCCACTGCCTACTGCTTCTTACTCCTCATCGTCCCGGCCGCCAACTTGTTCTCCGTCTCCCATGCGCTACCACTCCGGACGGGCGCCAGCGCGTGCTTGCCGCGCGAGCGGGACGCGCTGCTGGCCTTCAAGAAAGGCATCACCGGCGACCCGGCGGGCCGCCTCGCGTCGTGGCAGCGAGGCGAGGACTGCTGCCGGTGGAGAGGCGTCCGGTGCAGCAACCGGACCGGCCATGTCCTCAAGCTTCAGCTCCGAGCTGTGCCAGTCCCGTGCGATTTCGGTGGCAGTGACGATTTCTTCGGTGACGAAGAAGACTTCTACCCGTGTTCACACGATACAGCTCTGGTCGGCCAGATAACTCCTTCCCTGCTCTGTCTGGAGCATCTGGAGCACCTCGATCTCAGCTGGAACTCTCTGGAGGGGCTGGGCGGCGGTCGTGTTCCGGAGTTCTTGGGCTCTCTCAAGAGCTTGAGATATCTTAACCTCTCAAATGCACCATTTACCGGTACGGTGCCTCCTCAGCTCGGTAATCTTTCAAAGCTGCAATATCTAGACCTTTCCAACATGGGAGGTATGCAGTCCACAGATATATCATGGCTAACACATCTACCATGGTTATCGTACCTTGATTTGGGATTCGTGAACCTCAGCACAGTATCTCACTGGGCTCATGTCATGAACATGATTCCTTCACTAAGGGTCCTTAGCCTTTCTTATTGTGAACTTACAAGTGCAAACCACTCGCTCCCGCACTTAAACCTCACAAAACTCGAGAGGCTCGATCTGGGGGGGAACCTTTTTAATCATACGACCGCATCTTGTTGGGTTTGGAGTTTGACAAACCTCAAGCGCCTGGACCTTGGATTTACTGGTTTATTCGGTCAGATCCCTGATGCACTAGCTGGTATGACGTCCCTCCATGTCTTTGATTTTTCGTGGAATTATAACAAGGGCATGATGCCGTCAAAAATGCTGAGGAACCTTTGCAATTTGGAAATCTTAAACCTTGAAATGAGTCTCTCGTCTGGGAACATGACAGAGTTATTTGAGAGTTTATTGCGTTGTTCATCGAAAAAACTACAGGAATTGAATTTGGCAATGAACAATATCACCGGAACCCTACCAACTGGGATGGGCCAATTTATCAGCTTAGTCACTCTCGACCTCTCTGACAACAAACTCACTGGACCTGTGCCCTCTGAGATCAGTATGCTCACAAATTTGACTAGGATGGACCTAAGTGAGAATGAATTGCATGGTGTCATCACAGAAGAACATTTTGCCGGTCCACAGAGCTTGATGTCCATAGACTTGTCTGGTAATCACTTGAAGATTGTGATAGGTCCTGAGTGGTTACCCCCATTTAGACTACGAAATGCATATTTTTCATCTTGCCAAATGGGTCCTCAGTTTCCTGCCTGGCTTCAACGGTTGGGGGATATTGATGAGATTGACATTTCAACAACTGGTATAACTGACCACTTTCCACATTGGTTTTCTACAGCATTCTCAAAGGCTACAGTTTTGGACATCTCCTACAATCAAATCAGTGGTGGCTTGCCAAAAAATATGGACACAATGTCATTGCAAAAGCTCTATCTACGTTCAAACCAAATAACTGGTCAAATACCTAAGTTGCCGCGAAATCTGACAATATTGGACATCTCAGAGAACTCTTTATCAGGACCGTTGCCATCAAACTTTGGAGCTCTGAATCTCGAGCATATGTTACTGTCCTCCAACAACTTCTCGGGTCATATTCCAGGTTCTATTTGTGAATTGCAGAAACTACAAGGCTTAGATTTAGCCAACAACTTTTTGGAGGGAGAATTTCCTCAATGCTATGGGATGACCAAATTGAATGTTCTTCTTCTACGTAAAAATAGCCTTTCTGGCATGTTCCCATCTTTTTTCAAGGCTGCACACAACTAGGGTCCTAGATCTATCATGGAATAAGTTCTCTGGAAGATTGCCTATGTGGATTGGAGAGTTCACGGGATTACAATATCTACAGCTAAACTATAATTTGTTCTATGGGAACATGTCATTCAACATCACAAATCTTGGACTACTTTCTGATTTGAATCTAGCAGGCAATAGATTATCAGGAGTTATACCATGGCGTTTCTCAGATTTAACGGGGATGACAGGAAAGTACTATGGTGATAATGAATGGTATTTTGATGTATCTGGATTATATGTGGTCACGAAGCGACAAGAACTTTATTATGGTTTCACACTTCGGGAAATGGTGAGCATTGACTTATCGCTGAATTGCTTAACTGGTGGAATTCCAGAAGAAATAACTTCTCTTGCATTGATAAAAAAACCTGAATCTGTCGTGGAATTACTTGAGTGGAAAAATTCCAGATAAGATTGGGTCCATGCAATCGTTGGAATCACTGGACCTCTCAAGAAACAAACTTTCTGGAGAAATCCCGCTTAGCTTATCAAATCTTACGTATTTAAGCTACTTGGACTTGTCGTGCAACAATCTATCAGGAAGAATACCATCAGGATCGCAGCTTGACAGCCTCTACACGCAACACCCAGATATGTATAGCGGCAACAATGGTCTTTGTGGGCCTCCTCTTCAAAGAAATTGCTCGAGAGGTATCATGTTTCAAAAGTGGCCATTAGCATGAAGTGGCCATTAGCATACTTGAGGGTAGATAATGGACGACTTCAAGTGGCCATATCATGGTTCCTGACCTAAGCTTTTGACTGATTCACTACTCTAATATGTATCGGTTTACTCGCTGTAGGTAGCTAGGAAGTTGACTCGACTCTCGAGCTGCCTGCAAGTAATTAGTGCTAGAGCTGGCGAACGGGCCGTGCTGTCGAGTTGGTCCGAGACACGACAATCGCTGGCCCAACCCAGCACGAGTCGGGCTGACACAGCATTATAGTTTCGGACCATGCTTGGGCGTCACCCCAAAGACACGGCACAACACGAGTAGTCTTGGGCCAGCCACGCAGTCGACCAAGGCACAATACTATTTTAATATACATATATATTTTTATTTTTATTTATTAATATTTATATTATTTTCTTTCCATTTTTAATACGTATATGGTTTATTTTGTAGTTTTTAAATTTTATATAGTTCATTTTATAAGTATATATAAATTTATTTTGTTTTTTTAAATATATATATATATTCTAGGATTGTTTTACATGTTTTTCAATTTTTCATGTCTTATGAGCTAAATGACAAATGTTTTAACGAGCCACTATTTGAACATTAATAAAATTATATTACATTTTTAATATGCTTATCTTTTTTTCAATTTTCATGTCTACCTTTGAATTCTACACATTTTTCTAATTTTTTGGAGTTTTTTGGAATTTTTCATTCTATCGGCCAAACTACCTAAACGGGTTACACTTGGCTCTGGGCTAATGGGCTCGTCTTACCTGGACTGCACGGCATTTAACGCCCAATGGGACATGCCTAGGTCGCCACCCCGGCACGTGAGCCGGTCCGACCGACATAAATAGTAGCCGATTAGAATGAGCCATACCGACACGGGCCCATCTTTGTCTTGGACGGGCGCACTGCTTGGCCCGCTCTATTTAGTGCCATTAAACCGCACGTAACACGCACACAAGACGTAGCAAACAATCACCGATCAAGAGTAGCTACAATTGAATCACTAGCTACCGGTCAGGATCTAAAATCGCCGATATATCGCCGATATATCCGATTTTTCGCTTCTATCGCCTCGTAGATATTCAAACCGGTTCTGAAATTTGAAGTTTGGATGAAATTTGTCCAAGAAAAATCAAATTTGCTTGAATTTTGTTCACTTGATGAATGAGTGAAGTAATACAAGTCCATCTAAATCTTGCTACCATCCTAACTAGCTCAGTTGATGATTTTTGTTCGAATTTGACTTTTTTTGAATTTAAAATCCGAAAAATTCAAAATACATTTGAAATTTTCGGCTGAATTTGGCCGAAAAAAACCGATAACCGGTAAAATCGCTTGCATAGACCCCCTAGGTATTTTTCTTGTCCGGTTACCAGAACTGAGAACCCTGCCAGTCACCATGCGCCCCACTGCCTACTGCTTCTTACTCTTGATCATCCCGGTTGCCAACTTGTTCTTCGTTTCCCATGTGCTACCACTCCGGACGGGCGCCAGCGCGTGCTTGCTGCGCGAGCGGGACGCGCTGCTGGCCTTCAAGAAAGGCATCACCGGTGACTCGGTGGGCCACCTCGCGTCGTGGCAGTGAGGCGACGACTGCTGCCGGTGGAGAGGCGTCCGATGCAGCAACTGGACCGGCCATGTCCTCAAGCTTCAACTCCGAGCTGTGCTAGTCCCGTGCGATTTCGGTGGCGGTGATGATTTCTTTGTTAACGAAGAAGACTTCTTCCCTTGTTCAGATGATACAGCTCTGGTCGGCCAGATAACTCCTTCCCTGCTCTCTCTGGAGCATCTGGAGCACCTCGATCTCAGCTGAAACTCTCTGGAGGGGCTGGGCGGCGGTCGTGTTCCGGAGTTCTTGGGCTCTCTCAAGAGCTTGAGATATCTTAACCTCTCAAATGCACCATTTACCGGTACGGTGCCTCCTCAGCTCGGTAATCTTTCAAAGCTGCAATATCTAGACCTTTCCAACATGGGAGGTATGCAGTCCACAGATATATCATGGCTAACACATCTACCATGGTTATCGTACCTTGATTTGGGATTCGTGAACCTCAGCACAGTATCTCACTGGGCTCATGTCATGAACATGATTCCTTCACTAAGGGTCCTTAGCCTTTCTTATTGTGAACTTACAAGTGCAAACCACTCGCTCCCGCACTTAAACCTCACAAAACTCGAGAGGCTCGATCTGGGGGAACCTTTTAATCATACGACCGCATCTTGTTGGGTTTGGAGTTTGACAAACCTCAAGCGCCTGGACCTTGGATTTACTGGTTTATTCGGTCAGATCCCTGATGCACTAGCTGGTATGACGTCCCTCCATGTCTTTGATTTTTCGTGGAATTATAACAAGGGCATGATGCCGTCAAAAATGCTGAGGAACCTTTGCAATTTGGAAATCTTAAACCTTGAAATGAGTCTCTCGTCTGGGAACATGACAGAGTTATTTGAGAGTTTATTGCGTTGTTCATCGAAAAAACTACAGGAATTGAATTTGGCAATGAACAATATCACCGGAACCCTACCAACTGGGATGGGCCAATTTATCAGCTTAGTCACTCTCGACCTCTCTGACAACAAACTCACTGGACCTGTGCCCTCTGAGATCAGTATGCTCACAAATTTGACTAGGATGGACCTAAGTGAGAATGAATTGCATGGTGTCATCACAGAAGAACATTTTGCCGGTCCACAGAGCTTGATGTCCATAGACTTGTCTGGTAATCACTTGAAGATTGTGATAGGTCCTGAGTGGTTACCCCATTTAGACTACGAAATGCATATTTTCATCTTGCCAAATGGGTCCTCAGTTTCCTGCCTGGCTTCAACGGTTGGGGGATATTGATGAGATTGACATTTCAACAACTGGTATAACTGACCACTTTCCACATTGGTTTCTACAGCATTCTCAAAGGCTACAGTTTTGGACATCTCCTACAATCAAATCAGTGGTGGCTTGCCAAAAATATGGACACAATGTCATTGCAAAAGCTCTATCTACGTTCAAACCAAATAACTGGTCAAATACCTAAGTTGCCGCGAAATCTGACAATATTGGACATCTCAGAGAACTCTTTATCAGGACCGTTGCCATCAAACTTTGGAGCTCTGAATCTCGAGCATATGTTACTGTCCTCCAACAACTTCTCGGGTCATATTCCAGGTTCTATTTGTGAATTGCAGAAACTACAAGGCTTAGATTTAGCCAACAACTTTTTGGAGGGAGAATTTCCTCAATGCTATGGGATGACCAAATTGAATGTTCTTCTTCTACGTAAAAATAGCCTTTCTGGCATGTTCCCATCTTTTTTTCAAGGCTGCACACAACTAGGGGTCCTAGATCTATCATGGAATAAGTTCTCTGGAAGATTGCCTATGTGGATTGGAGAGTTCACGGGATTACAATATCTACAGCTAAACTATAATTTGTTCTATGGGAACATTTCATTCAACATCACAAATCTTGGACTACTTTCTGATTTGAATCTAGCAGGCAATAGATTATCAGGAGTTATACCATGGCGTTTCTCAGATTTAACGGGGATGACAGGAAAGTACTATGGTGATAATGAATGGTATTTTGATGTATCTGGATTATATGTGGTCACGAAGCGACAAGAACTTTATTATGGTTTCACACTTCGGGAAATGGTGAGCATTGACTTATCGCTGAATTGCTTAACTGGTGGAATTCCAGAAGAAATAACTTCTCTTGCATTGATAAAAAAACCTGAATCTGTCGTGGAATTACTTGAGTGGAAAAATTCCAGATAAGATTGGATCCATGCAATCGTTGGAATCACTGGACCTCTCAAGAAACAAACTTTCTGGAGAAATCCCGCTTAGCTTATCAAATCTTACGTATTTAAGCTACTTGGACTTGTCGTGCAACAATCTATCAGGAAGAATACCATCAGGATCGCAGCTTGACAGCCTCTACACGCAACACCCAGATATGTATAGCGGCAACAATGGTCTTTGTGGGCCTCCTCTTCAAAGAAATTGCTCGAGAGGTATTGCATCAAAGCAAGGCGATAGTGATCACAAGAGAACAACTGCACTTGTCCCTGAGGCAATGTTCTTTTACCTTGGCCTCGTGTCAGGATTTGTTGTTGGCCTCTGGGTGGTGTTTTGTGCCATGCTCTTCAGGAAAACATGGAGGATTACTTATTTCCGCTTTCTCGACAAGGTATATGACAAAATATATGTATTTCTCGTTGTCACTTGGGCAAGCTTGGCACAAAAGACAACTGCATATTAAGCTAATTGGGAAGCTTGCCTAGTATGGTATGTACACCATCTGTTTGTACTTTCTGTAACATTCCCGTTTTCGAACGGTGAATGGTGTTTGTTAAGTTGATTTTCGTTTTCCTTCGTCTGTCGTTTTCAGTGGTTTCAAACCCTCTAGCTTCTTTAAGCTCGGGTTTGTGTTTCAACCTCCTTGATTTCCGAAGTTCAAACTCAGGTTTGAATTTCTCCTTTAGCCGTTTTGACCCTCCTCCTCCTCAGGACCTCCCCCTCTAGAACCTCCTCATCCTTAGGACCTCCTTGTCCTCAAGACCACCTCTAAGAGCTCCTCGGAACATCTTCAGGACCTCCTTGTCCTTAGGACCTCCTCCTCCTTAGGACCTCCTCCTTCCAGACCTCCTTCAGGACCTCCTTGTCCTCAGGACCTCCTCTAGGATCTCCTAGGAACATCTCTGGGACCTCCTCGTCGTTAGGACCTCCTCCCCCTCAGGACCTCACAACCTCCTCCTCAGGACCTCCCCCTCCAGGACCTCCTCCCCCTCAGGACCTCCTCCTTAGGACCTCCTCCTCCTCAGGACCTCCCCCTTCCGGACCTCCTCCGGACCTCCTCCTTGTCCTCCAGGACCTTCCTTTTTACAAAGACCATCCTCTTGGTTAAGATCACCCTTTGGGTCATGACCTCCCTTTTTGCAAAGACCACCCTCTTGGTCTTTTTGCAAAGACCACATTCTTGGTCAAGACCAACCTCAATCCACTTGGTCTTTTTGCAAAGACCACCCTCTTGGTCAAGACCATCCTCTGAGTTACGACCTCCTTTTTTGCAAAGACCACTCTCTTGGTCTTTTTGCAAAGACCACCCTCTTGGTCAAGACCACCCTTTTAGTCACGACCTCCCTTTTTGCAAAGACCACCCTCTACCTTCCCTCGGGACCTCCCTCGACCTCCCTCTCAGTTGGATCCCCCCTCAGTCTAGACCTCCCTCTTGGTTTAGACTTCCTTATCGACCGCTCGAAATCGTTGAGCAGTTGCTCCTCTTCTTGTCTTTTGTTTTGCTCTTCTCAACTCGTGACTACCCCTCATGCTCTCTCCCACGCCGCACCCACTTCCTCTGCGCCACCAACTCCCTGCCATTTCTGTGCCGCACCCACTCCCCTACCCTTCGCAACTTCGGCACCCTTCCTCGCCCCGTCGTTTCGCTCGTGCATCATCTCTCCACCGCACCCATGCCATGGCCATCCTTGCCATCCTCGGCGCACCAACGTGCCCGGTCCAAGTCCCACGCCATCGTCAGTTGGCCCTTCAAAGTCGCTGCTCCTCTGACGCCCTTCCCCGCAGCCACCTGCTTCACGCCCTGTTGCCTCCGTGCCAGTGCGCCCACACCAACGCCACCTCAAAACTACGCGTTCCTCTCGCCGCCCCCAACAGCTCCAAGCCCACTTGGCCACCTATAAAAGGGCCCCTATGCCCCTTGTTCCTTCTCTTGCCATTCCCTTGCTTCTGGGTAAGTTTCATGTTTGGACATCCCTCCCGCTTGGACCTCCCTCTAAGTTTGTCTAAACTCAAGTTCTTGCTCTTGGCTCTGGTCTTATTTTAACTCAGGGGTTCTTTTTCTTTCTTGTGTAGTTATTTGATTCTCTTTGTTTGCTCCTTTTTCCAGTACTTTCGTCCGAGTAGAGCTAGAAGAAGCAGGAGATCTTTAGTGGGACCAAGCACAAGACCTCCGAGACCTTTCTGCCTTTAACTAAGGCGAGTCAATACTTTGATCATATTGAGTCTACATTGTATGCAAATTATATTTGTTAAAATAGCAAATTGCATGCTTTACTTCTTTAAGAAAATGTATGTTAAAGCTTAAGGTATCTAAACACCCATTTGTTGACTAATTATTATTATGCCATCCTTGACAATTTGAATCCATTATTCCTTTGTCACCCTAGTAACTATGTGGTAAATACTAGTTTTAGGTTGTGCTTAAGTGGCATGCTAGTTTTGCTTAAGCACCAGGGCATTAAAATGCTCCAGTCGTCATCTCTTCAAACATGAAAATGGTTTGGGCAGTCATTGGTGGTCCATGACTGAGATAAACATGATAATTTGGTTTTACTCCTCAAAACCCTATTAAATTGCTAACACCACATCTGGGTGGATGGAAAGGTGGTGGGTGCCGCCGAGCACGATAATGGTTGGTATGTGGTATGAACCGCCCAGATGGATTAAGGACTTAATCTTGTCACGACCTCCCGTGTAAAACAAGTATAACCACAAGTCTATAAAGTGCAACTTGGTTTAGTAAACTTATTAAACCCCAGAAGTCATCTCTTGGAAGGGGATTGGGGCCGTGCAAGTGGCGGAGGCAATCCAGCTTGAAAGGGGCACCACGGTATGGTGAAGTTGCCAGCTGCGCTAGTCGTTGTGGTGAACACCCCACACAACCTATGGGTGTAACCCTATATGGGTGAGATGACGGAAAGGGAAAGATATTTTGAAATGTTATTGTGACGGTCGCTCAACTACATGACTAAGAAATCATGTAGGGTAACGACTATGACTATCTCTTGTGGGTACAGTGTACAACCTCCGTAGAGTCTAAACTATTTAAACAGCTGTGCCTACGATCAAAGGCAGACATGGGAACTTAACTTGAGTTAGTTCTATTTCAAAAACATTTGTGGGTAGTATGAAAAATGTGACGGGCTCATCTAGCCCTAAGATTGGATTTTTTCTGGATGGTCGTACCCAGTATGGTCAAATGGTGGATGTACCCTTAATCAAAATAAGCATGAAGGTGGAGGTAACCTCTACTGATACAAATATTGCACAATTACTCTTTTTAACAAAATGCAATTATTTTAAAATGCTAAGTGATAGAACTTTGTAATTATGATAATTAAAAATGTTGCTTTAGCAAATAAAAGAACCGAGCCATCCTTCTTAAGCCTTGTATGTATATAATTGCATTGTGTGTTGGCTCGCGAGCATGGAAGTTGTGCTCATTCTCGCTCTCTCCCCAAACCCTTCAGATGATGTGGATGAAGGAGACTACGCCGTCTATGAAGACCCAGAAACTGAGGGACAAGGAAACGATGAAGAGTAGCACAGTTCTATAGTCTAAGTCTCGCCCAAGTCTAAGTGGACTCATTGGTAGTTACGTACAACCGATATTATCTAGCTCTTGGTTAATATCCGTCGTACACAGGTTGCCCCAGTCGCTTGCCTATGAAGAGATGAGTTCTACCCTTTTTGCTTCCGCTATAGTTTACGTTGCTTTCTTGTATTGTAATCAGTTTAGCATGTTCGGCTCTTTTGTAAAACTCAACCCGAAGTGGTCTATGTTACTCTGATGTGTTGTATTATTATATGGTTTGGTCTTACGACATGTATGATATGATTCAGCAATATGCCTGTGAGTGCTATCTACTGATCCATAGAATAGCACAGTGTTATCACAGAGGATTTGGATTTGTGAAATCTGGGTCCGACAGAGCTGGTATCAGAGCATACGACTGTAGAGTCTTTAGTTAGGTTGGTCGTTGCCTTAAGGACTTGGGCCTTATTTTCAAAAAAATTAAGAAAAGCTTTGACAAATATAGAGTACTTATTGCTTCTACTCATCAGTCTTAGTTCTGCACTTATCTCTACTTTCATTAAGTTTTTACTGACCTTTTCTCTGTTTCAAAAATTGTAGATGGCCACCCCATCGTCCGATGGCCCGTGGGACCTTCTCTCTCATGGAGAGAATGAAGGAGGGTTTGCGGACATCCTCCGCCAGCTGATGCAGTACCTGACTTTTCCCCACCAGCCCATCTTCCAGGGCCAGAAGACTACGATCGAGGCCTGGGAATCGTGGACCCTGGAGGTCTACCTCTCTGCCAGGATTGGAGAGTTTGTTGCTCGCACCTTCAAGGCTGAGGTACCCCGACGCAGCAGCCTCGATGCCATTCAAGACGTAGCCCGCTGCGCCTCCAACCGCTTGTGTTGGTTGTATGAGGACCTCCTGCTGAGGTCACCGTTCTGTTTCTTCCCGTATATCTGTGACGGAGAGCGAATCCCGGAGGTCTTTGATGCCAGAGACAATGATCCCCACCGGACCCACCAGGTGCAGCTCACGAAGGCGATGGCAGTCACCATCTACTCCGATATGGTCGAGATCAATCAGTTGTGAACGTTTCTCACTGGCAGCTAAGCTCGCTCCGACGCCCTCCGCAACCGGAGCAATGAGGCCTGTGTTGGGATACGAGTAGGCTACGATAGCAACAATTCAAAAATTTCTACCACGTAAACCAGGAAGCCGAGCAAGAAGATGATCACAGATCGTTACCACTAGACGCGCAGAGCAGCGGAAGAAACATCAGAGCAGCCTGGTCCAACGAAGAGTGCGTCGATGTAGTGGTCGTAGTCGATCGTCCAATGTCGAGCACGTTGATGCAGTGGTCATAGTCGATCGTCCAGCGTCCTCGCGAGTCGATCATCTCCTCCAGCACCTCTGTAGTTCCTTGCTAAGATTGCGGTTCGTCCTCAAGCGCAACAATGTAGTAGCACCTCTATGGTATCCACACATCCAGGGCAGGAACGCCAAACGCCAGTGTGCTAGCACCAAATCGCATAGCAAGGCTGTTAGGAAGATGGCAGCTAGGGTTTCGGTAGAACAACTCACGTCCACTCGTACACCAACCAATAGCCTCATGCATCTCCCTATATAGTGCCCATGTCGGATCCTATCCGAACACATTTGACGAATCGTATTTGTACTGGTTTGTTCCAACCCGTTAAGTGTGTGACCCATTAGGTTTATGTGTAGTTTGGTTGTGACTCAGAACCCTTTTCGACCACAAGTCATTAGCAGTTCCTAGCAGGACATAACGATTCCTGAATACACACAAATTAAATTGGACGAACCTAAATGCAATACGATCTACGACCAGGTTCTTATCACTTACAACCAGTTCGTATGTGGTCACCACCAGTTCGTAACTCCTTACGACCAGGTTATGACCACTCTGCGATAACGTTCGACTAGTCTACGACCATCTCCTATCTCCATATGACTAGTCTGTAACTGATCGAACTAAGCTACCTTCTCATGTATTCTCCCTTTGCCTCACGATATCTGGTTTGAACTCTAGGTGAGATGTTGTGTCATCCATAGACTGTACAATACTTTCTCGATCGAGTGTCGAATAACTTTATGTGGTCGACACTTTGACCACTAGTGGCATGGCCATGCACTTTCTTTATTCGACCACAATGAGGGGCCCAGAGACACCACTCCTGTTATGTTAGAAGGGGCAAATCCCATATCCGACCAGTCACATCCCTCCGCATGTTTCATAGCATACCTAAAAGCTACCTTTATAACTATCCAGTTACGGAGTAGCGTTTGGCAACCCCTAAAAGTGCTATTACACATGTAGGGAACCATGCTGATCTCAGGTCTAAGGATCATACATCATCATTGCTTGAGACCAACTAATGACACATCGAATCATAACAATCTCAATAGTGTCTCAAGGTGGGTCTTATCCAACACCATGTTCTCTAACATGTGTCCACATTATTGATTCGATATCCCTATATCCATGACCGGTGAAACATGGTCATCAATCAATAAATGTGCTGGTCGTAGAGTCACTAGTGTTCCAACCAGTGACATTTGACCAGGGATACATTTAGAATGATATCATCATAAGTTAAAAGAGCTTCACCAACAAGTCACATACTCGTTAATCTTCATTACTGATGATTCACTCAAGGAACAAGATAACATATTATCCAATGTTGTAAACATAATGAAATATAATCATCTCTATGATTGCCTCTAGGGCATATTTCCAATAGCCCGCATTGCTGTAGTGAGGGAGAAAGATGCTGCTGTTGCAGAGTTGGCACGTCTCACAGCTGCCACTGCAAAACTCCGCTCCAGCTCTAGTTCCTCCTTCGCCAGTCTTCACCCCAGGTAAACCCGTGACAGCTCGACCACTTTGACTTGAAGGGCCCTCAGACTAGGATGACCGCTGCCTGCTCCCGCCGAGCTTTAGTCGAGTTGTTCTCGCCTCCCGCCTCAATAGAGTAATCAGGCTAGTCTAGGATAGCTAGCAGTGCTGCTAGGCAGTCTTTTGGGTTACTTTTTGTTTCTTCTTTGTAGACGATGTGTTTGTATATGGTGTCATGGCTTAGCATGGCCTATATGCTGTGTTCTGGAGTCATGTAACACTTAATCCCCTTAATATATTGCAGCCATTCTAGGCTTTGAAGTGTACTTGTTCGATCTCTTGTTGGTTTAAAGTTCTTCTGTGTGTGCCTTAGAGGGCTAGTGAACCCTTAGTTTCTTTAGATGCCGTCAAGGAGAGCCACCGCCCTAGTCCGTGGTGCCTTTGCAGTAGGTCGAGGCAGAGGTCGTGGCTGTGGCTGTGGACAAGATCTACCTCCCCTGCCACCAACAAACCTGATGATGGCTCAAGTCATGTTTCAGCAGACTCAGATTCTTCAAGCCTTGCTGACCAATTAGCAGACTAGACCAGCCGACTACAACTCCAAGCTTGTAGACTTCCTTAGGACCAGACCCTTCACCTTTGCTGTAGCTAATGAACCCTTGGAAGATGAAGATTGGCTCAGAGATACGGAGAAGAAACTTTGTCTTGCATGTTGCTCAGGCACAGACAAGGTGGACTTTGCCACCCATCAACTAAAAGGAGTCGCCACCGCTTGGTGGGAGAATTACCTCACTGCCCGAGGTGATGAAAGACCAGAGTTAGAAGAAGAAGAGGCAGAAGTACTAGAAGGAGCAGCATCCGCGACTATAGAACCACTAGCCCTCCACACCCAGTTCTTTCGCCAAGAAGAGAAGAAGTTGATGAGGCATGACTAGAAGAAATCGAACCCGATGGCGCCCAATTCCTCGGTAGAATTCAAAGCCCCCTTTAGGACCAACTTCGTACCAATCAATACCATGAGATTGAAGAAGAACAAGTTCAGAGCTCTCAAGCAGGGTCAGATGTCAATAAACGAGTATTTGACCAAATTTAACTAGCTTGCCCGCTACGCTCCCAGTGACGTACCAGATGAAGAAGAAAGGATTGATCGCTTCGTGGAAGGGATGCGTGGGGATATGAGAGGATAGCTTATCCTCCACAATTTCTCCAACTTCCATCAGCTAGTCAACAAAGCCCTAGTGCTAGAGAATGAGAGAAAGACTGCAGAAGACAGTCGCAAAAGGAAGATGTCGTCCCAGAGGCCACAAGGCAACTTTCCCTCGAAATCAATCTTCCAAGGCAGCTCGTCCTTTAGGTCATCTACCGCTTCGTCTCAGAAGACTCAAGCTCCAGCCCCACATCCCCAAGGGAGTGGTTTCCAGACTTTTCCTCCTCACCGCAACCAGCAGCAGCCAACCTCAAGAAAGACACCTCCACTACTTCTTTGTGAGAAAAAGGACACTTTGCTAACCGGTGCCCTCAACGCTAGACCCCTACTACAAAGTTCAACTCAGGAGCCACTCCAGTTCAAGGCCGGACCTCAGCTCCAAGCAAGAGTTATCGACTTCTCAAGCTTCAAGGTCTACCCCGACACAAAGCCATGGCCATGTGAACTATGTCACTGCTGAAGAGGCACAAGATGCCACATGAGTGACAATGGGTACATTCCCTGTTAATTCAGTATCCGCGCAAGTTTTGTTTGATTCGGGAGCTTCACACTCTTTTGTTTCAAGAAAATTTGTTGAAAGGCTTAAGTTGCTGACCTATAAGTTAAAGAAACCCATGGTACTAAGTTCACCCGGGGGACCCCTTTATGCTACATCAGTTAGTCCCAGAGTAGGGATTGCTTTGGAAAATTCTGAATTCCTAGTAAACCTTCTTGTACTAAAATCACAAACTCTAGATCTCATCCTGGGGATGGATTGGTTGGCCAAATATCAAGGATTAATAGATTGTGCCAATAGAAAAGTGGTGCTCACCAAGAACCCAAAAACCACCATAAGGATTAGTGTGGATCGTTCCTCCCCTTTGGATCAAGCAATCCACCACCTTGAAGAGTTGTCCTTAGAGACAATGCCTGTAGTCCAAGCCTACCCCAATGTCTTCCCAGAAGAGCTACCAAGCATGCCGCCAGACAGGGATGTTGAGTTTGTCATCAACTTGAAGCTAGGGACAGCCTCAATCACCACAAGACCATACAGAATGACCGTCGACGAGCTTGAAGAGCTGAAGACACAAATTGAGGACTTGCAAGAGAAATGTTTTATTAGACCCAGCTCCTCTCCCTGGGGTTCGCCAGTGCTTTTCATGAAGAAAAAGGATGGCACCGCCAGGTTGTGTGTGGATTACAGAGCACTCAATGATGTGACCATCAAGAACAGGTATCCCTTACCTCGCATTGATGACCTGTTCGATCAATTGTCAGGAGCCTCAGTTTTCTTCAAGATAGACTTAAGGTCAGGATACCATCAACTCAACATCAGGAATGAGGACATTCCCAAGATGGCTTTTACCACCTGGTATGTCCTGTTTGAGTTCACAGTCATGTCGTTTGGCCTAACCAATGCACTGGCCTACTTCATGAACCTCATGAACAAGGTATTCATGGAATACTTAGACAAGTTTGTAGTCGTGTTCATAGACGACATCTTGATATATTCAAAGACCAATGAAGGGCATGCTGCGCATCTACAATTGGTCCTAGAAAAGCTTAGAAAGCACGAGCTTTATGCCAAGCACAGTAAATGTGAATTTTAGCTTCAAGAGATCAGTTTCCTCAAACACATTGTATCCGCTAGAGGAATCGCAGTAGATCCATCCAATGTGGAAGCTGTGATGGAATGGAAACAGTCTACATCAGTAGCTGAAGTGTGTAGTTTTCTCGGTTTGGCCGGATACTATAGACGCTTCATTAAAGGATTCTCTAAACTTTCTAAACTGATGACCCATCTGCTTAAAAAGGAAAAGTGGTATGAATGGATGTAAGCTTGTGAAAAAGGTTTCCAAGAATTAAAGAAGAAGTTAACTTCTGCACCAGTGTTGATCCTACTGGACATACATTAGGACTTTGAAGTCTAGTGTGACACATCGCGTCAAGGCCTTGGTTGCGTACTCATGCAAGGAGGAAAGTTGTAGCTTATGCGTCTAGACAACTCTACCCTCATGAAGACAACTATCCAACTCATGATTTGGAACTAGCATCGGTAGTGCATGCCTTAAATATTTGGCGGCATTTCTTGATTGGAAATCATTGTAATATCTACACGGACCACAAGAGTCTTAAGTACATTTTCACCCAATCAGATCTCAACCTCTGACAAAGAAGATGGTTAGAGCTAATAAAGGATTACAAATTGGATGTCCATTACCATCCTAGAAAGGCTAATGTAGTTGTTGATGCGTTAAGTCGTAAATCCTACTATAATAATATCATGATTGAAGAGTGTCAATCGGAGCTCTACAAAGAATTAGAAGCACTCAACCTTTATTTATTAGAGCAAGGCTCCGTAGATGCTATGGAAGCCCATCCAACTCTGGAAGAGCAGATCAAGACTGCTTAATAAGGACATCCTAGACTTCAGAGATTTAAGCATCTGGTGGCTAAAGAAAAAGCCCCCAAGATGATCGAAGACCAGCAAGGAATCTTATGGTATGGGAAACGTCTTTTTGTTCCCCACCAGAAGGAACTCAAGGACATAATTCTGAAAGAAGCTCATAGCTCAAGATACACCTCGCACTCAGCAAAGACCAAGATGTATCAAGATATGAAGGTTTTGTTTTGGTGGCCGTGAATGAAAAGATACATCATCGAGTATGTAGCTTGCTATGATGTGTGCCAGCAAATCAAAGCTGAACACCAGAGACCAGCAGGATTACTTTAACCGTTGCATATCCCTCTGTGGAAATGGAAAGAAATTGTAATGGATTTCACTACCGGTTTTCCTCGAACCAAGTCCAGATGTGACTCCGCATGGGTTATAGTTGATAGATTGACAAAAGTCGCCCATTTCATCCCAGTAAAGAACACTTACTAGGGAGACAAGTTAGCTGAGTTGTATATGGCTCGTATTGTGTGTTTACATGGAGTACCCAAGAGGATAGTCTCGGATCGAGGTTCTCAATTTACCTCGCATTTCTAGACTAGTTTGCACGATGTACTCGGAACCTATCTAGATTTCAGCACAGCATATCATCCTCAGACCGATGGTCAGACAAAAAGAACAAATCATATTCTAGAAGACATGCTTCGCGCTTGTGCTTTGGAATTTATCATAGACTGGGAGAAATGTCTACCGTATGCTGAGTTTGAATACAACAACGGTTTTCAGTCAAGTCTGAAGATGTCCCTGTTTGAAGCGCTCTATGGAAGAAAATGCAGAACTCCTCTGCATTGGTCAGAACCATGTGAAGGATATATCTTCGGACCAGATACTCTCAAGCAAGCTGAAGAGAAAGTTCAACTGATCAGAGACCGCCTCCAAGCAGCTCAGTCCAGATAAAAGAGCTATGTTGACAATCGTCAGAGGAAGCTAACCTTTGAAGTTGGAGATAATGTGTATCTCAAAGTGTCACCGCTTCGTGGAACTCAGAGATGTAAAGTGAATGGCAAGCTCGCACCAATATACATAGTCCCGTTTCCAATCACCGCCAAGCGTGGAGAAGTAGCCTATTAGCTGGAGTTACTCGGAAACCTGTCAGACGTCCACAACGTGTTCCACATCTCTCAACTCAAGAAATGTCTCAAAGTACCTAAAGAGCAGACTCCCGTTGAATCCATCGCCCTTCAGAAAGACCTGACTTATCTGGAGCACCCGATTAAGATCCTCGGCGTCGTTGAGAAGCAAACAAGACGTCAAACATTCTGCCTTTGCAAGGTTCAGTGGAGCCACCACTCAGCAAAAGAAGCCACCTGGGAGCACGAAGATCAACTAAAGTTGGATTTTCCATCCTTGTTCCCGGAGTAGCTCGAATCTCGGGGTCGAGATTCCGTTTAAGGTGGGTAGGGCTGTAACATTCATGTTTTCAAACAGTGAATGGTGTTTGCTAAGTTGATTTTCGTTTTCCTTCGTCTGTCATTTTCAGTGGTTTCAAACCCTCTAGCTTCTTTAAGCTCCGGTTTGTGTTTCAACCTCCTTGATTTTCGAAGCTCAAACTCAGGTTTGAATATCTCCTTTAGCCGTTTTGACCCTCCTCCTCCTCAGGACCTCCCCCTCTAGGACCTCCTCATCCTCAGGACCTCCTTGTCCTTAGGACCTCCTCTATGTCCTCCTCGGAACATCTTCAGGACCTCCTTGTTCTCAGGACCTCCTCCTCCTCAGGTCCTCCTCCTTCCGGACCTCCTCGGGACCTCAGGACCTCCTTGTCCTCAGGACCTCCTCCTCCTCAGGACCTCCTCCCCCTTAGGACCTCCTCCTCCTCAAGACCTCCTCCTTCCAGACCTCCTCGGGACCTCCTCCTTCAGGACCTCCTTGTCCTCCAGGATCTCCCTTTTTGCAAAGATCGGCCTCTTGGTCAAGACCACCCTTTGGGTCATGACCTCCCTTTTTGCAAAGGCTACCCTCTTGGTTTTTTTTGCAAAGACCACCCTCTTGGTCAAGACCACCCTCTAGGTCACAACCTCCCTTTTTGCAAAGACCACCCTCTTGGTCAAGACCACCCTTTGGGTCACGACCTCCCTTTTTGCAAAGACCACCCTCTGGGTCACGATCTCCCTTTTAGCAAAGACCAACCTCTACCTTTCCCCAGGATCTCCCTCGACCTCCCTCTCAGTTTGATCCCCCCCGCTCATTCTAGACCTCCCTCTTGGTTTAGACCTCCTTACCGACTGCTCAAAATCGTTGAGCAGTTGCTCCTCTTCTTGTCTTTTGTTTTGCTCTTCTCAACTCACGAATACCCCTCGTGCTCTCTGCCGTGCTGCACCCACTCCCTCTGTGCCACCAACTACCTGCCATTTCTACGCCGCACCCACTCCCTTGCCCTTCGCAACTTCAGCACCCTTCCTAGCCCTGTCGTTTCGCCCATGTGTCATCTCTCCACCGCACCCACACCATGGCCGTTCTTGCCATCCTCACCGCACCAACGCGCCCGGTCCAAGTCCCGCGCCCGCGTTAGCCGGCCCTTCAAAGTCGCCGCTCCTCTCACACCCTTCCCCGCAGCCACCTACTTCACGCCCTATCGCCTCCGTGCCAGTGCGCCCACGCCAACACCACCTCGAAACTACGCATTCCTCTCATTGCCCCCAATGACTCCAAGCCCACTTGGCCACCTATAAAAGGGCCCCTATGCCCGTTGTTCCTTCTCTTGCCACTCCCTTGCTTTCAGGTAAGTTTCACGTTTGGACCTCCCTCCCGCTTGGACCTCCTTCCCGTTTGGACCTCCCTCTAAGTTTGTCTAAACTCAAGTTCTTGCTCTTGGCTCTGGTCTTATTTTAACTCAAGGGTTATGTTTCTTTCTTGTGTAGTTATTTGATTCTCGTTGTTTGCTCCTTTTTTCGGTACGTTCGTCTGAGTAGAGCTAGAAGAAGCAGTGAGATCTTCATGGGACCAAGCACAAGACCTCCGAGACCTTTCTTCCTTTAGCCAAGGCGAGTCAATACTTTGATCATATTGAGTCTACATTGTATGCAAATTATATTCATTAAAATAGCAAATTACATGCTTTAATTCTTTAAGCAAAAGCATGTTAAAGCTTATGGTAGCTAAACACCCATTTGTTGACTAATTATTATTATGCCATCCTTGACAATTTGAATCCATTATTCCTTTGTCACCCTAGTAACTATGTGGTAAATACTAGTTTTAGGTTGTGCTTAAGCGACATGCTAGTCTTGCTTAAGCACCGGGGCATTAAAATGCTCCGGTCATCATCTCTTCAAACATTAAAATGGTTTGGGCAGTCATTGGTGGTCCATGACTAAGATAAACATGATAATTTGTTTTTAATCCTCAAAACCCTATTGAATTGCTAACACCACATCTTGGCAGTATGGAAAGGTGGTGGGTGCCGTCGAGCATGAGAATGGTTGGTATGTGGTATGAATCGCCCGGATGGATTAAGGACTTAATCTTGTCGCGACCTCCCATGTAAAAAAAGTACAACCACAAGTCTGCAAAGTGCAACTTGGCTTAGTAAACTTATTAAACCCTGGAAGTCATCTCTTGGAAGGGGATTGGGGCCGTGCAAGTGGCAGAGGCAGTCCAGCTTGAAAGGGGCACCGTGGTATGGTGAAGTTGCTAGCTGTGCTAGTCGTTGTGGCCGGGGCCAACTGTGCTAGTCGTTGTGGTGAACACCCCGCACAACCTATGGGCGTAACCCCATATGGGTGAGTTGACGGAAAGGGCAAGATATTTTGAAAGGTTAATGTGATAGTTGCTCAACTAAATGACTAAGGAATCATGTGGGGTAACGAGAATAACTATCTCTTGTGAGTACAATGTACAACCTCTGTAGAGTCTAAACTATTTAAACATCCGTGCCTACGGTCAAAGGCAGACATGGGAACTTAACTTGAGTTAGTTCTATTTCAAAAACCTTTGTGGGTGGTATGAAAAATGTGGCGGGCTCAATTAGCCCTGAGATTGGATTTTTCCTGGGTGGTCGTACCTAGTGTGGTCAAATGGTGGATGTACCTTTAATCAAAATAAGCATGAAGGTGGAGGTAACCTCTGCTAATACAAATATTGCACAATTACTCTTTTTAACAAAATACAATTTGTTAAAAATGCTAAGTGATAGGACTTTGTAATTATGATAATTGAAAATGTTGCTTTAGCAAATAAAAGACTGAGCCATCCTTGTTATGCCTTGCATGTATACAATTGCATTGTGTGTTGGCTCGCGAGTATGGAAGTTGTGCTCATTCTCGCTCTCTCCCCAAACCCTTCAGATGATGTGGATGAAGGAGACTACGCCTTCTATGAAGAGTCAGATGCTAAGGGACAAGGAAACGATGAAGATTAGCATAGTTCTATAGTCTAGGTCTTGCCCCAGTCTAAGTGGACTCGTTGGTACTTGCGTACAACCGATATTATCCAGCTCTTGGTTAATATCCGTCGTACACAAGTTGCCCAGTCGCTTTCCTGTGAAGAGATGAGTTCTACCCCTTGTCACATCCCCAAATTAATAAAGAGGATAATATTCATCTCATCAGCATGCATCATTATTTTCAAGCATTTACATTATATATTGCACTAGGAAAATCTCATAAAAGATATTAAACATATCCTTTAAATTGAACTCCAAAGGAAAAACCAAAACGAATGCTATTGAAGTTCACTTGGAAATAATTTATTCAAATACTAGAATAATTATCATGAATTAATATAATTTTTCCCAGGTTTATGGGACTAGATTCAAACCTCAGAAAATTCAAGCACCATTTAATAACCTACACTAAGTTTGAATTTATATTATACAAAGTATATCATGAATAGTAGGGTTTGATAATTTTTATGGACACTAGACCTTCCTAGGAACCCCTGTGAATTATTTCACAGTTTTATAAAAATTATTTCTATTTTTAAAACCCTAGTCAAAGTAGGATCAATTAAATCAAAACCCAGTCAAACTAGCTTGCACTGTTCCTCGGACTCGAGTCCAACCCGGCTAATCGGCTAGACCTAACCCCCTAACTGCACGCGCCTAACCGCACCACCCCAGGACCGTCTGATTAGATTTCAATGGCCCAGATCTCATAACTGCTCGCATCAATCCAACATCCCACTTAATCTGAGCCATCCGATCAAGATCCAACGTCTCACACCAACCCACTTAACCGGCCGAGCCACACAGTGACGCACACGCATCTGAGTCTCTACGAAGGTGGGCCCACTTGTCCGGTTCATCTTCAACCTTCGTTGGCGGTCGCGCAGAACAGCTGCGCCACGCGGCCGCGAGCCTTTGAGCCGCGCTAGTGACACCATCAATCCGCCGCGTCCGTTGGCCACTCCGGAGCCTTCCCTACTTCATGCCTCCTCCATCGCCGTCAAAACCCGAGGCTAATACCTCCCTGAGCCCTCCATTCCTGCTCACTTCTCCTCACAGCCGAAAGGAGGACGACGCCAGTGCCAGCTCCCTACACAGGTAAGCTCCAGTCCAATGGTTCCTCTCGACTCTACTTTCAACACCGTTTCCATTTTGCCTAACCTTAGTCCTTGTCATTGCTTGTAGCATCTGGTTCATCTTAGAGCTCTCACTGTTCTCCAGAGCACGCTCCCGAAGACCTCACCTTGTCATCCTCAACTCCGGTGAGTGTCATCCTCAAGTTTGCGCGTCACTTTGCATGCTTCGGTCTTCTAATCAAAACCCCTCAACCGATTTCACTAATGCACAATAGGATCTAGTAAATTTGAAGAAATTCCATTTTTAGCCGAAGAACACTGTTCTTCTTCCTCCACTTGGATCTGGTAAGGTTTTTGTCGATTCCTTGCTCTTATAGTAATCCCATGGAATCTGTAAATCATCCCGACCATTCACTCGTCTTCATTTTGCTCCAGTTGACCTCTCCTCATTGAAGCTCTCCGCCACCGTGGACCTCACTGTCACCAAGCCATCTCCGGCCATCTCCTATTCTCTCCGTCGCTCAGGTAGCTTCCTAGTAGTCCGTAGATGCTCGGGCACCTGCTTCTTTGAACGCTGCGGAGCTTATTTGTGTTGTGCATGGTTGCTGTGTTTACACCGCCGCTCATCTCCGGTGTGCCACCGCTACCAGCTGCAATTGAGGTCGCCACGACCACCCACATATGCGCAATACTATTGTGGACCTATACATGCCCTTGGTTGGCGCCGCCGTGGCCGTGATCGCCGGCGAGCGACCGGGCAAATCGCGCGGGACGAAAAATCTCGTTGTCATAAGCTATGACCTCCCTCTTAACCTTTTTGCAAAGACCACCCCTTTGGTCACGACCTCCCTCTTGGTCTTTTTGCAAAGACCACCGCTTTGGTTACGACCACGACCTCTGCTCGCCATAACCATCGCCATGTGGGCTCAGCTATCAGAAGCGCTGTGGCGCTATTCATCGTGTCCCGCTCGTCAAGTCACGCTAGCACATGGCTCGGTGAGAAAAGTAGTAAATGGTTTAGAAAATCCGAAAACGAATTATTTGCACACTGGAAATTGTATTAACTTGATAAATGCATAACTAATTCATTTTAATTCCAAAATGGGTGAAACCAGTTCTATTAATTTTCATTTTTAATGAAATTCATATTAAAATTGGTTTCAAACATGTCTCTATAGCAGATAGTATTATTTTGGAAAATGATCCATTAACTCCATTATTTTTACAAAAGAAAAGCTAATAACTTTAGAAATTCATAACTAAATCATAAAAACTCCAAATGAGGTAAACTCAACTGTTTTGGACTTGTAATCATATTCTCTATTTATCCATATAATCCTTTGCCTCACCACTGCTCTACAAATTTTGGCCAAATAATTAAAGTAGGTGAATAGTAACAAATTGGATTTTCTAGAAAACTGAATTTCAAACCATCATAACTCTCACATACTAAATCCAATTGGAATGATTATTTCACCTAAATTCATCTAAAATCATGAGTTATCTACTGTAGAAAAATGATTCATTTTTTAGCAATTTGTATTTTCCGCCTTTTCTCAATGTTTATTCGGTATCGTTACTTCTCTAGATTCCGAGGCCATTGACGTTGACTCATACGCCACCGAGAGTGAACAATTAAGCTACCAGCAAGGCTAGCATCATTTTAACTTTCTTTTGCATCATATTTGATCCCAATTTTGTTAAGTTAGTGCAATGATAATTGCTTGCATGCTATTATAATAATGTCGCTATTTTTGTGATGTGTAGATTAGTTATATCCTATTCACTAAGGTTAATCTCGAATTATTCCAGTACCACATGCTTAAGTTAGGTTGTGTGAAATATATGGGTTGGAATTGCTTAGCCATGCAAGTCTAGATACGGTAGACTGATTGTCGGGAATAACCCAACAATTATGGGAAACACTCAATTACTTATCTTCATTTTGTTTCAGATCTTCATATCTGTTTAATTAAGTTAAATTTTGTCATTTTAAATGAGTTTTGGGGTCTGGACAAGATGTTGCTAGTGATGGTGCCTTCGTGCACGAGATTGGGTATGTGGTTGACTTGTCCGAACCAACAAGGACCGAACTTTGGTAACGTCGTTGATTCAAGTAAAACTCGCGCTACCACACGCGGGATATGGGTACTGTACAGTTAAGTAGGGGGAAGGTTATATTGTGTTAAGTCTCATGGTGGTGTAAGGACACTTGTGTTGATCATTTGTCCTTAGGAGCTGATGTAATTTTCTATAGTGTGCAAGAGAGCACCAATTTTATCATTTACATTATATCGGTATTTTCCAATACAACTTGTGAGCCCGCTTGGCAAGCGCTATATGTTGCTTGAACTAAGTATGGGAACCACTCACAAGGAGGACTTAACTCAATAGGATCTTCTTGCTAAAAATAACCGTATCTCGATTCTCCCCAGCCGGCATACCAAAGGAAGTGTGCCATTATCCGGAGGCTTACGGGCTAATCGAGCCGTGTGGATAAAGTAGTACACCTCTGTAGAGATAAATCTATTCGAATAGCCGTGTCCACGGTTATGGACAACCGCTTGAGTTCGGGAGTTGTTATTGTTAGACTTTGACATTTAAATTGTGGGTAAACTTGGTATTCGGCATGAACGGGATGTTCATGCACTTTAGTATATCAAAGTGGGCTACCACTTTGTTGTTTGTTTGATTCATTTGTTATTCAATTCATTACTTATTCACATGCTTTACTTCTACTTCAAATCTGATTTCAAAATGGCAAAATGAAAAACTAGTATGTGTAGGTTGTCAATTGTTGCGTCCTTCGCAAAACTAAGCCAATATGAACCATCCTTTCGAACAACCTCTAGCATAACTAATTTTTATTTGTGTAAGACTTGCAAGTATGTTTGTACTCAGCCAGTTTGTCTACTGGCTTTCAGGTGAGGAAGACTTCGAGCCCGATGAGCTCGTTAGCGTCGATTTAGGCGACGCTAACGAGTAGTGCTATCATTTAACTCCCAATCGGTTGCCAATGGGTTATGGGGCATACCATGTTGGACTTTTGGTTTATTTACTTTGCTTTCACTGTCACTTAATGATCTTATTTGAACTTGGCCGGTCGGCCACTTGTAATAGTTGAAGAACTTAACTATTATGTTGTATGTCTTTTGAACTATCAATGTATGATTGTTGTATGGATGTGATCAACGTTGCATGAGAGTATGAGCATATTGGTCACTGATCTTGGGAGCCAATATGATCTTGTACTCGCTGTTTATGAATGGTCCTGGATTGTTTAGAGAACCGATCATCATGCAGTGCTCGTAGAGGAGCAGTACGCATGATCACCAGGGCTCTAGATTCGGTCGAGACTTCTCACTTAGGTGGAGTTAGGTTGGAATCCATTTACCTGAGGCCCAGAGTTACCTCCATAAGATCAGGATTTACTCGCCCTTACGGAGATAACCCAGGGTCCCCACACCCCTTTTGCCTCCGCTGTAGTTTACGTTGCTTCTTGTATTGTAATCAGTTTAGCATGTTCGGCTCTTTTGTAAAACTCGACCAGAAGTGGTCTACGTTACTCTGATGTGTTGTATTAATGTATGGTTTGGTCTTACGACATGTACGAGATGATTCAGCAATGTGCCTGTGAGTGCTATCTACTAATCCAGGGAATAGTACAGTGTTATCACAAAGGATTTGGATTTGGGAAATCTAGGTCAACACTTTCATTGAGGCCAAGCAATGAATGCTATCAGTTCCAGCCATGTCTTAAGTGTTTCTGTTTAGGAATACCCCACTCTTAAGAGGATTTTTTTTGTTAGATCGAAATAGGCGACTAGAGGGGGGGTTGAATAGGAGCACAAAATCTTTTCGCCTTTGATCGGATTCAATTCGTAAATCACTCCAATAGCTATGAGAGCTATGAAGATCAATGCTAAAGCACAGTGGAAGACTTGCTTTAAATCCACTCAACACCCCCAAAGCACAACAACAGAAAACAAAAAGAAGTGCTGAAGAATATGGGAAATTGGTAATACCGCCGGCTTATGTGTGGTACTACCGATGATCGGTACTATCGCCACCCAAAAGTGGTACAACCGTTTTTCCCGGAGCTTCACCCGACAGCTGAAAAACCAAAACTAAAAATGGAACAACTTTTGATTAACTCGACCAAACTTGATGAGACTTGAAACAAACCTTCTAAGGGATGTCAGGAACCTATTCCAACCAAAGATCACAAAGATCGTTGGAAAAGTTTCGACCTTTTTCGTTTGAACGAAGGTTGTTTCCAAAACCGAGTCAAGATGAAAACAAGACCGAGAGACTTGCTCGTGGGTAAAGAATGACCAAGATGGTCTTAGATGTACTCCCACATGTCACAGCAAGCAGAATCACAGCAAGAACACAAGAGAAATCCAATGGATCAACCAAAGCCCTAAATCATCAACGATAGAGAGGAAGAACACAAGGGACTCATCTTCAAGAAAAACTTGCTTGGATTGATTAGAGATGGTTGTTTATAGCCACTCCATCGGAGGACAAAGGCTCAACACAAGAGCACACGATCAATCCACCTCTAGAACCCTAGCTCTCCAAATCCTAAAACCAAAATAGGGTTTCCCTAATGCTCAAAGGTTCTCAATGCAACCAGCACCTAGCACTATTTATAGTGGAGGCTAGCATCTAGAGAATATTCCATTAGAGCACCCGTTAAGCCCACACACAAACGGGTTTAACACACACACGCATTTTAAAGCACCGTCTTTGTCTTCGCTTGACCTAAACCACTTCTCCATGCGCCGACTCGCACCACGGTTTAGCCAAAGGTCACCAAGGCGGTATTTAGGTGAAGTTACCAAAATACCCCTTCTCGATCCTTCTCCAAAGACCGAGTCCAATCTTCGCGTAGCAATCCCATGCTTTGCCACGTGTAGGTAGATCAACGGCTCTCATCATGTTGGCAAGTCTCTCCCATCCGGCTCCCACCGAACCACCATGGCACTTGCACCGACTCCCGCGTCACTTCATCAAACCAGTCGCACCGAACTGCCCATTTGATCACATTTGTCCATTTTGCACCACGCTTGAGTCTCCTGACCTCACCCGGCATCCTCGATCGTTCTGAACCTCAACTCTCCAAGCTTAGTCCCGATCATCCTCACCGTTGACTGTCATTGACATCCAAGCAACCTGCACACCAATAGACAAAGAAATCGATTCCGGGAACAAGTTCTTCACAACTTGACCCACGTTAGCCAAAATATGCATCATGCAACACATATGCACTGATAAACATGAAATTGACCTAACCGAAATTCAATTCTCCAATTAAACCAACAATTAGCACATAAGCGGTATTACCGCCATGTAAAGTCCGGTACTACCGCCTTGCGGTAGTACCACGCAAACACTACGGTCATACCGCTCTTCGGAGGATCCCAAAATCTCCGAAAAACATCTTATCTGAAAATTCCATACTGCTCACATTCGGTATTACCGCCATTCATCCTGCGGTCATACCGCTCTTCATGAAATCCAAGACACAAAAACATGTGTTCTGGAAATATTGTACCGCCAACCTCCATTCGGTATAACCGTGGTGCGGTGCTACCGCTTCACACATGCGGTACTACCGATTCCAGAGAAAACTCAAAAACCTAAAACACCTGTTCTGGAATTCTCATACCACCATCTATCAATCAGTTCTACCGTTATGCGGTAATACCGCACCTTACATGCCGGTATTACCAATAAACCTGACACTTGCTGAAATTTAGAGATTTGACAAACCTTAAACGCAATTGGCAATTGTCTCATCATCCTAAGATCGTGAGTGCATCCCCACGACATCCACAATCTCCCCCTTGATGAACATATTGGCAATTTCCCAAAAATGTAAGTGAAAGGTTTGCAAAAAGAAAAACTTGACATTTTTGCGCAAAGGCACAACTTGGTTCAAAAACACAAGAATGCAATGAAGATGACCAAGTTGGCTTTAGAATAGTATCAGCAAGTGAGATAAGGCAAAAGAAGGCAAGAAAGCTTCAATTTCCAGAGAAGAGTCAAAAATCTCACTTAAGGTCCATATGAAAGAACAATTGTTCAATATGACCTTTGATCATTGTGAGTCTCCAAGAATTGCAATTCAAGTTCAGAAATGACAATAAGATCAAAAGAATACAATTTAAATGCTTCCCCTCACTATGATCACCAATTTTGCAGAAAATTTCAATTTTTCTCCTTTTTCTCCAAATAGCTCTTTTTTAACATTTTTGCTATAACTTCTCCCCCTTTGACAATAGATTCATCAAGGAATCACGCCTTCCTCTCATCCAGAGATAACAAATATAGAAATAAGGAAGAAGCATAAGAAAGAGCATACATGAAATGCAATGGAGTGGCTTCATTTTTTTGTATTTTTTAATTTTTAGAACAAGAAGCTTTGGAGATTACCCAAAAGAACAAGCTATCATTTCTACTATTACTCAATACAAATCAAGCCTGACAGAGCTAGCAAGATCATGTTAAAACATATATAGTAAAGCTAAGCTAGAGAGCTCAAAATGAAGCAATGAATTTTAATAATTTAAGCAAAAGCTTTAAAATTAGCAAGTTCAACAACAGGTATCCTAAAGTGACAATTGCCATGTCAGAATGTCATTGTGAGATCAAGAAGCTAGCAAAGACCATCCGAGAGACAAAAAGTCCTGAGTTGAATCATTTTGCTCAAGTTTTCTCAAAACGCCCAATTTTTCAACTGTTTTTCATTTGCAATGAATATTGAAGTTGATTAAAGGTCTATCTTAGTGAAGAAAAGTTCTTGGACTAGGGCCATCCACAAACTCTTCCTAAGCTTCAACCGAGTTCTATCTTAATAAAGAAGATCCTGGACTAGGAGCCATCCACAATCTCTTCCTAAGCTTCAACCAAGGCGACAAATCTTAAGTTTTATGTCATTTGACAAGCAGTCCCCATGAGATCGTCTGGATCATCAAACTATCTCCAAGTTCATGTCTTTGACAAGTAGTCTCGTGAGAATAGTTTGGCACAATTTAAGCACATGAGAACTTTTGAAATTTGATTTTTCATTTTTCGCAAGAGTAATTTTAGATTCTTCAAAGAACAAGCAGCTCCAGAAATGTTCAATTCTAGATTCAAGAGCTAACAAAGCAATTTTGATAGGATGAGTGTGACAAAAGGATCACTAATTGTGCAACTAGCTAAAAGATCCACAAATTGCAATTTTCGGTTCAAGTTGTTTTAAAGTTCAAGCTCATTTAGCAAAGACTTTGCTACACATAAGAGAACATGATAATTCTAGCAAGTCAAAGAACTAGACACAATACTGAGTAAGAATTGAAATACTACAGCTCAAAAGGGTAATAAGCAAAGCTTCATCAATTTAAAAGATGAGCAGTAAAGCTTATATTACAGTGCATCTTTTTGTGATTTTCATATGAATGCAATATGATACAATGAGATGCACAAAGACTGAAAAGCCTAAAAAGATTAAAAAGTTCAAATGAACAAGGAAAGTTCAGAAGAACAAGGAAAGATCGTAAAAGAACTAGCTCCCCCTCAAACCAACCCATAGGGATAAATTATTCCTAACTCACTTCTCAAGGTGGCAAACCTTGTTGGGTCTAATGGCTTGGTAAAAATATCAGCTAACTGGGCATCTGTCGGACCCAGGAGTAACACCATAAATCCTCTGTGCATTTCTGAACTAGTCCCATGATTAGTAGCTAGTTCACACAGTAAACAGATATGGTAACATCCATAAATCGCACAACTTTATTAATAAATAACAACAGAGTTTATTACAAGAAAGGCTTACAAGCCAACATTAAAGAACATAGCGGAAGACGAAGAAGTAGTGGAGTCCAGCTGATCTGCCACAGGCAATCGACTGGGGTAGCGGCCTAGTCGTCAAGATCCACACCGGTAGCAAAGTCCTTCTCTTCTGAAATTTGTTTGCATAAAGCAAGTATGAGCACAACTACCATGCTCGCAAGTTACACCCGTCAAGTAACAGAGTTAATGCATGCAGGGATACATCAAAGAAAGGCTTATAGGGTTATTTGTGTAGAAAGCAATATTTGACATTTTAAATACAATACAAAGTTCAAAAGCTCAATTTTTACAATATCTAAAATTAAGTTTAACTGAATTAATAAAGCTAGTGTAGGCACCAACCTAACACTAACTTAAACACAAGCACCAACCCAGGGCTTCAACCCACAAATTTTCTCATGGACACCCATCCAGGTCAAAAACTGTTTTATAAAACCTTTTGAAATCAAAACCAAAGTCTAACTTTTAGTGGCTTTGCTCCGCATGTCCATGACCGTGGACCCGGCTATTTGAATAGTTTTACACTCTACAGAGGTGTACAACTTTACCCACAAGAGATAATCAACTTGCACTGTCCGCCCACACACTTCCGAAGGTGTGCGACTAAGTGATTATCTCGAGGCCTTTACAATGCGCCATTCCAAAGTAGTCATGCCCGCTAAGGTTTCACTTCCTTTGGATTAACCATCCGCCAGAAGCCCCCTCTTGCGCCAAGTGGGACTACTGTCTAACCAACACCCACACAACAACATGGCACAACTAACAATAGAACATTGCAAATTATTTAGCCAAGTCTGTTCCATACCAGACATATGGTGGTATGGTAAGGCGTAGCAAAATGCGCTCGAAGACCGGTCCTTAACTGACTTGGGCGGCTTCCAAAATAAACCCTAGGCCTCAATCCTACCCGGATTGAGCCCGTGCATAAACCTGCACCCACCAAGCATCCATTTTGCCCAAGTCCAAACCAATTTTCCTTTTGCTTTTCAAATCATTTGAAAAATCTTCCATGACAAACCAATGTCATAGACTTTTAAACAACATTTGATTTTTTGGCTGAAATTCCCCAAATCAAATATTTCGGGTCTAAGCATGGCTAAGCATATTTTTTCTCAAAATGTTCTGGCTCATACTATTGCATAAACCAGATTTTCATCTAAGGTGTCAAGGTAGGTTTGTTTCAATGTCAAAATTGGTAGTACAAAGGATTTAGGTATAACTATAATTTAAAACAGGAATTTAAATAACTGGACAAAAATAAGCATGCAATAATAATTTAAAATAGAATAGATAATTTGAAATAATGGGATCAATATGGTCAAGGATGTAACTTGCCTTGCTCAACTAGTTGCACTCAAACGGCGTCGAAAACTGACTCTCCGAAGTCGTCGAAATCTATACGCGAAACGAGCTAAATTCGAACAAAATTCAAATGAAGATTCAAATAAACTCCAAATTAAATAATTTTAATTTAGTTGGCTAGATCTTGAATTTATAAGAATTTAGAAATTTGAATCAGCGAAATCAGAGTTCGTATGAAGGAGAACAAACCTCTGGAAGTTTTAAACCCTAATTTGGGTTTAACAGAATTAACTGATTTATTTTCCTAAAGGAAAATCCGGTTTATGACGTCAGCCCTGAGAAAAAGGATTTTTCGGCCGATTTATTTTTAAACTAAAAATTCTGTGTCGCTGACAGGTGGGCCCATGGTCAATGGACCACTCCCACGGTTGGTCACAGGTCTATGATGAACTCGGTGTACAGAACAGTACACGCGAGGGTGCGGGGCTGCCGCCGTTTGCCACGTAGGTATCCACGTGGGTGCTGACTCAGCGCTAGGGCTTATGTGGTGAGGACGTGGCTCCGATGTGGCATCCACATGACATGCCATGTAGGCACAGAGCTGGCGATGCTCCGGCGACACCCTCACCGGCACTACGCGCCACGGCGAGACACGGGATAGGTACCAAAAGAAAGAGCGCGATGCGCCGAACCTGGTGCTTACTAGAGATGCGAGAGGGCACGGTGGAAAGGTCGTCAGCGATGAGGTTTGGCGGCGGCGCGGTTCGGTCGTCGATGAAGTAGGCGTTCCCGAGGTCCTTCGGCGACTTGATAGCGCACACCGGCTTCGCGACGACGCGGCGATGCTGATGGTAGCAGAGACGGGGGCAGAGTAGAGACGATCTCGCCAGAATCGAAGAAGAACCGAAGGTCCTCCGTCGGCGAAGAATTCCAAAATCCGAGCGAGAGAGGGAGATTGGGGAGAAGTGGGTTGGGGCACTAAGATGGGTGCTTTAAGGAAGTGCCGGGGCACTCTTATATAGGGCGAAGGGAGGCACTGGATTACCGTGAGGCGCACGAAGGTCTCGTGGTGTCTCCGGCGAAGATCACGAAATCGTGGAGAGAAAGGAAGGTGAGAGTTGTGATCGGGTGTGGAATCAATAGGCGATTTGAATGCGCGCGAGAAATCAGCGATTGGATCAGTGTTTTGCCGGATCTAGAAGCTTCCCGAGCCATATCCATGGCGGGCTGTGCGGCGAGAAAGGAAAGGGGCGCGGTGAAGAAGGAAAGAGGACGACGACGCGGGCACGTCCAGTTTTGATCAAACGGTCGACATGGCTGGGAGCTCAAGTCGTTCGATTCTGATCCAACGGCTGTGATGAGTTGAAGCGACGCTAGTGAATAGGAAAGAAGCGGGTGCGGTTGAGCCGTTAGATTTAGATCTGACAGTCAACGCTGGTTGAGATGTTCGAAACGTTCGAAGATTCATTGAAATCGGGTCATTCGTTGAAGATCCAATGGCTGAAATGGTCGGGGACGAGTGCGCGTAAGGAGCGGGCCATTTTGGGCCGTGCGCGTGGAAGTTGAATTGGGCCGATAGAGATTCGGCCCAAACACTATGAGAAGGATTTCTTTAGATTTATCAATTAATTTAATTCAGTTAATTAAAAAGGGCTTTAGAAAATAGCAAAATAAATCCAAAAATTCTAGAAAAATTCACAGAAATTCATAGAGTTATTATGGACTTAAATAAAATATTTCCAACTTAACTTCGGTAATAGTTTTTGCAAATAAATTTGTTTTGGCTTTAAAATAATTAGGGAAAAGCTTTTAAAATTTTCAATACTTAAATTTTCCTTTTCAACTTTAAATCCAAATAAAAGGTAGAAAACTCAATAAATTTTAATTTTTCCTTTTAAAATCTTGGAAATTCAAGAAAAGCAATTAAACTTTTTCAAATTCCAGAAAAACCAATAAAATAATAACTTTATTAATTTTATTTTGGTAATGTAACTTTAGGATGTTACAACATCAGTCTTCACAAAATGAAGCACAATATCACCCTTCTCTACATGGTCTCTAAGGAAGTGATAGCGAATGTCAATGTGCTTGGTCCTAGAGTGTTGCACAGGATTTTTAGCAATATTAATGGCAAAAGTGCTGTCACAGAAGAGAGGAACACTGTCAAAAACTAGCCCATAGTCCTTGAGAGTGGACACTATCCACAAAATCTGACTACAACAACTAGTGGCAACAACATATTCGGTTTCTGAAGTGGATTGTGCAACAGAGGACTGCTTCCTAGAAGACCAAGAGATAAGAGAAGTGCCTAAGAAATGACAAGTGCCAGAGGTACTCTTCCTATCTAGCCAACAGCCCACAAAATCAGAATTAGAAAACCCCCGAATGGACAAAGAAGAAGAACAAGAGTACCAAATGCCATATTGGAGGGTAGAACGAACATACCTGAAAATGCGCTTGACGACTTGACGATGAGAAGTCCTCAGAGACACCTGGAATCTGGCACAAATACAGACAGCGAAGAGTATGTCTGGTCGTGAAGCTGTCAGGTACAAGAGGGAGCCAATCATGCTACGGTACTTGCGTTGATCCACGGCTTCTCCTTCCTCATCTAGACCCAAAGCAGTCGAAGTCGCCATGGGAGTGGCGATCGGCTTGTAGTCACCCATCTCGAGGCGCTTGAGCAGATCTTTGGTGTACTTCGTCTGATTGATGAAGATCCCTTCCTTTCATTGTTTGATTTGAAGCCCTAGAAAATAATTAAGCTTCTCCCATCATGCTTATCTCAAATTCCTCGACATAGTCTCGTAAAAACTAGAAACAAGAGCATGAGAAGAACCACCGAAGATAATATCATCCATGTAAATCTGAACAAGAAGAAGTCATTGCCATGCTTAAGAATGAATAGGGTCTTGTCTACCTTACCCATCTCAAAGTTATTCTTAAGCAAGAAGGTCTTAAGTCTATCATACCAGGCTCTAGGGGCTTGCTTAAGACCATACAAGGCTTTGGATAGCTTGAAAACATGCTGTGGGTGTTTGGGGTTCTCAAAGCCTGGGGGTTGCCTAACATACACTTCCTCCTCTATAAAACCATTCAGAAAGGCACTCTTGACATCCATTTGATACAGCCTAAAACCCTTAGATGCAGCAAATGCAAGAAGAATGCGAATGGCTTCTAGTCTAGCAATAGGAGCGAAGGTCTCATGAAAATCTAACCCCTCAACCTGAGTGAAACCCTGAGCTACCAACCTAGCCTTGTTTCTAACCACAGAACCATCCTCACCTTGTTTGTTTTTGAAAACTCAACGGGTTCCTATCACATTATGACCACTAGGAGGCTCTACTAGGTTCCAGACCTTGTTTCTCTCAAAGTTCTCTAACTCCTCATGCATGGCATTGACCCAGCAAGAATCAGATAACGCATGTGATATATCGTGGGGTTCAAAAGAAGCAACAAATGTAGAATGGGAGTAGAGACTTGGATCGTGATACTTGGAGCGAGTGACTTACTCATGAAGAGAACCAATCATTTGATCTGGAGGGTGATGCCTTTGAATGTGAAGTGGAGCGCCTAGGGGAGACAACGTTTCTTCAACCTCCATAAGTACTGCTGATGAAGAAGATGCAGTAGGAGCCTCAACTGAAGGTGAAGTAATCGCAGCTAGTTCTTGAGCTAGAGTAGGAGCATCACCAACAGCAGGTGGAAGACAAGTATCGTCATCGTCCTCATCTTCTTCCACAAAAATGCTCTCTGTCACCTGTGTGTCACCTGAAACACCTGATCTAGCTCCAGGGCTAGTCTCATCAAAAGTGACATTGCATGTCTCCTAGACAATGTTAGTCTCAAGATTAAAGACCCGAAAACCCCTCGAATGTGCAGGATAACCTAGAAATAAACCATCACAAGTGCGAGACTCAAATTTATCTAGGTTTCCTGTCTTGAGAATGAAACACTTAGCTCCAAAAACTCGAAAATGAGAAACAGATGGTTTTCTACCAAATTGAAGCTCATATGATGTCTTGCCCAAAGATGTTCTCAAGAAGACACGATTTGAAATATGGCAAGCTGTAGCAATAGCTTCGGCCCAAAACCTCCTGAGTGCTATACTCATCTAGCATCGTCCTAGCCATCTCGACTAGGGTTCTGTTCTTTCTTTCCACAATGCCATTTTATTGAGAGACGTGTGGAGAAGAGAACTGATGCTCAATTCCACGCTCAACACAAAAAGAGGCAAAAGAGGCATTCTTGAACTCCCTGCCATTGTCATTGCGAATGGCTCTCAAGGAACTAGGAAGTTCAGAAGCCAAACGAAGGACAAGATCATGAAAATGATCAAAAGCCTCATCCTTCAAAGAAAGAAAGAACACCCAAGAGTATCTCGAAAAATCATCGACTATGACAAGAACATACCAATTGCCACCGACTGACTGAACCCTAGCAGGACCAATAGTATCCATATGAAGCAACTGTCTCGGTCCGTCAGTCATGACCATAGTCAATGATGGGTGTGAGGCGGCAACTTGCTTGCCATGCCTACAGGGTGCACATACAGCATCCTTGACGGCTTTAAGTTTGGGCAAACCTCTCATGAGATCAAGGTTGCTAACTCGCGTCAGATGATCAAAACCAATGTGCCCCAAATGACGATGCCAAAGCCAGAACTCAAAAGACGATGCAATCAAACAAGTGAGAGAACCAGTAAGAGATTCAGAAAAGTTAGCTCCAAAAATCCTACCAATTCTAGAAATCCCAAAAACGAGCTCACCAGCTGAATCAAGCACACGACAAGCATTTTTCTTAAATCTAGTCTCATAGCCATCATCAAGAAGCTGCGAGATAGAAAGCAAATTGTACCTTAGCTTGTCCACAAGAGCAACATCCTTTAGGATGAACTTGTCGTTCACCCTAATTGATTTTGTTCCTTTAATTCGCCCTTGTGTATCATCTCCAAAGGTGATGATGTCATCACCTGTCAACCGCGTGAAGGAGGTGAACCATTTTGAGTCTCCGGTCATGTGGTGGGAACACCCGGAGTTGACGAACCACATGTTCTTCCCCCTTCCGCGACGATCCTGAAAATCAAGGCACAAAAGATCGATGTGTCTCAATACTAGGGTTAGTTAAACATGACTTGGGAACCCAGTATTGAGACACATGTCTGCGAGTAGAATACAAAGCAGAAGCGCTAGCCTTGATCTTATTTGGAGTTCTATCATGAGCACTGGTCACACGAACATGAGAAGCATTATGTCTAGGAACATGATGATGAGCATGTGAAACAAGTCCTAGTCCAGGTTTCTTATTATCAAAATGACCATGTCTCATAAAAGACCTAGGTTGATGAGATGAAATTCTAGCAAGATTCTTTCTAGCATTTTTCAACCGACGCCAACATAACTCAACCAACTGTTCATCCTTCTTGCAATAGGTGCAATGGCACTTGGTACCACTGGGAGAAGTACCTTTTGACTCAACAGAAGGTTGGACAAAACCTGCAGATTTGAAAATTGTTTTTGCAGGTTGGGTCTTGAATTCAACTAAGCCATTTTCTAATACTTAAGTGACATTTGGCTTGGAATTGTCTTGGGCATAGTTGTATCCTAACCCTTGCTTCTTGTAGGGAGTCTTAGACTGATCAAGAATCATATTTAACTATTTCTTACCCTTAGAAAATTTTTCTAACGTGTCCTTGAGGTAAGCATTTTCCTTTTTAAGATCAATACATGATTCACAAGTTTTATCTTTAGTGGCTTTATCAAGTCTCTTCTTATGAATAGCCACCTCAAGCTTAAGTGCTTCACATGAAGCATAGGGAGCATTATCAATTCTATCCTTAAGCTTGGCATATCTAGCTCTAACTGATTCTACAATGTCCTTAACTTCATGTTCACGTTCTAAGCAGAAAGAGCAAAAACTAGACTCAACCTTATCAGAAGCAACCAACTTGCTAGATTCTATGCATTTTTCACAAGGAGCAGATTTAACTTCAATTAATTCAGTTCTAGCATTTTCAAGTTGGTGCAAAGCAACATTATGAGCAGATTGTAATTTAGCAAATTCAGAATGTAAAGCATGGCAGGAAGAACATTCATCAGAATCAAGACTTTTAGTATTTGCAAGTTCTAAAGTCAGATTCTCAACCTGTGACTCTAAATCCTTATTCCTAGCCATGGTAAACTCTAAGGCCTTGTCCTGACTCATCAGTTGCTCAAAGATTGTGTCACATCTAGTAGAAAGAACATCATAAGAGGGAAGTACCTCATCATCGTCGATGTCGACAGAGTCAGCCATGAAGCATATGCTAGTGAAGTCCTTGGCCTTCCCTTTCTTCTTGTCCTGAGCGGGTTCCTCCTCCTTGTCCTCCTCGCTCCCGGAGTCCACATCTCTCATGGATTGCTCTCTAAAAGCGGCAAGGACCCGGTGAGCGGCCTTCATCAGCTTGGCAGCATCATACTTGGACTTCTTCCCTTCTTGAGCCTTCTTCCAAGCTGGCTTTCCCTCCTGGTGAGTGCTCTTCCCTTTCATCTTGGGGCAATTTGCCTGGATGTGGTTGAGCTCTCCACACTCATAGCATGACACAATGCCTCCTCTCTTTTTGTTCCTCACATTGTTATAGGCCCTTGTGAATTTTCTGGCTAAGAGGGCTAGCTCGGCCTCAAGGATACTCTCAAGTTCTTCTTCATTGATTGCAGATAAACACACAAGAGAAAAACCAGAAGAAGACTCAGAAGAGACATCAGATGCTTTCTTGAGTGGATCGGCCACCAAAGCCATATTTTCTTTCTTGGGCTGATCAACCCTCTTGATCTCATGAGTTTTGAGCTTCCTATAAAGCAGCTCCAGAGTAAGATCAGTGAGGTTGACATTTTCCTCAATGGCGGTGGCCTTCATCTCCCACTCTTTGGTATTGATTGCTGCTAAGAGGTGGGTGGCATTCTCAGACTGAGAGTACTCAATGTCAATAGCTCTCAGCTGATTGAGAACCTTGTTGAAGCGAGTAAAAACATCATCGATTTTCTCTCTAGGATACATCTCGAATTTGTTGTACTCTCGCTTAAAGACCATTTAGCGCACTTTCTTGATTTGGGATGAACCCTCATGGTAGGTCTCAAGAGTGTGCCAAATCTCATGCGCGGTCTCAAGGTGACAAATCCTATCATACTCCTGTCTACCAAGCCCAGCATATAAGAGGTTCTTCGCTTTGTTGTTGTTAGCCAAGAGGGTTGCCGAAGCCGGCGAGGCAACCTCGGGCAAAACGAGCGGAGCTCGAACAACCTCCCATATAGCTTGTCCTTTGCTCTGAAGGAAGACATGCATGCGATTCTTCTAATAGGCATAGTCGAGCCCATCGAAGATATGCGGCTTAGTGGAGTACTTCTCCATTGTCATAGTTCAGTGACCGGTTAAGATCAAGATTGAACTAATCGGGCTCTGATACCACTTGTTGGATCGAAATAGGTGACTAGAGGGGGGGGGGTGTGAATAGGAGCACAAAATCTTTTCACCTTTGATCGGATTCAATTCGTAAATCACTCCAATAGCTATGAGAGCTATAAAGATCAATGCTAAAGCACAGTGGAAGACTTGTTTTGAATCCAATCAACACCCCCAAAGCACAGCAACAGAAAACAAAAAGAAGTGCTGAAGAATCTGGGAAATCGGTAATACCACCAGCTTATGTGCGGTACTACCGATGATTGGTACTACCACCACCCAAAAGCGGTACTACCATTTTTCCTAGAGCTTCACCCAACAACTGAAAAACTAAAACTAAAAATGGCTCAACTTTTGATTAACATGACCAAACTTGATGAGACATGAAACAAACCTTCTAAGGGATGTCAGGAACCTATTCCAACCAAAGATCGCAAAGATCGTTGGAAAAGTTTTGACCTTTTTCGTTTGAACGAAGGTTGTTTCCAAAACCGAGTCAAGATGAAAACAAAACCGAGATACTTGCTCATGGGTAAAGAATGACCATGATGGTCTTAGATGTACTCCCACATGTCACAGCAAGAACACAAGAGAAATCCAATGGATCAACCAAAGCCCTAAATCATCAAAGATAGAGAGGAAGAACACAAGGGACTCATCTTCAAGAAAAACTTGCTTGGATTAATTAGAGATGGTTGTTTACAGCCACTCCATCAGAGGACAATGGCTCAACACAAGATCACACGATCAATCCACCTCTAGAACCCTAGCTCTCCAAACCCTAAAACCAAAATAGGGTTTCCCTAATGCTCAAAGGTTCTCAGTGCAACCAGCACCTAGCACTATTTATAGTAGAGGCTAGTATCTAGAGAATATTCCATTAGAGCACCCGTTAAGCCTACACACAAACGGGTTTAACACACTCACGTATTTTAAAGCACCGTCTTTGTCTTCGCTTGACCTAAACCACTTCTCCACGCGCCGACCCGCGCCGCAGTTTAGCCAAAGGTCACCAAGGCGGTATTTCGGTGAAGTTACCAAAATACCCCTTCTCGATCCTTCTCCAAAGACCGAGTCTAATCTTCGCATAGCAATCCCATGCTTCGTCATGTGTAGGTAGATCAACGGCTCTCATCATGTCAAGAAGTCTCCCATTTGGCTCCCAATCAACCACCATGGCACTTGCACCGACCCGTGCCGCTTGATCGAACCAACCGACCGAATCGCTTGCTTCGGTCACCTTTGTCCATTTTGTGCCACGCTTGAGTCTCTCGACCACTAGGCATCTCGATCGTTTCGACCTCACTCTCCAAGCTTAGTCCCGATGATCCTCGTCGTTGACATCCAAGCAACCTGCACACCAATAGACAAAGAAATTGATTCCGGGAACAAGTTCTTCACAACTTGACCCACGTTAGCCAAAACATGCATCATGCAACACATATGCATAGATAAACATGAAATTGACCTAACCCAAATTCAATTCTCCAATTAAACCAACAATCAGCACAGAAGTGGTATTACCACCGAGTAAAGTCCGGTACTACCGCCTTGCGGTAGTACCGCGCAAACACTGCGGTCATACCACTCTTCGAAGAATCCCAAAATCTCCCAAAAACATCTTCTCTGGAAATTCCATACCGCTCACATTCGGTGTTACCGACATGCGGTATTACCACCATTCATCTTGCGGTCATACCGCTCTTCATGAAATCCAAGACACAAAAACATGTGTTCTGGAAATATTGTACCGCCAACCTCCATTCGGTATAACTATGGTGCGGTACTACCACTTCACACATGCGGTACTACCGATTCTAGAGAAAACTCAAAAACCTAAAACACCTGTTCTGGAATTCTCATACCGCCATCTATCAATCGATTCTACCGTTATGCGGTATTACCACACCTTACACGCTGGTATTACCGATAAACCTAACACTTGCTGAAATTCAGAGATTCGACAAACCTTAAACGCAATTGCCAATTATCTCATCATCCTAAGATCGTGAGTGCATCCCCATGACATCCACATCTTTAATAATAGTATTTTAATAAATAATTACAAAAATAAATAGTAAACAAATTGCAAAATGGGTTATTGTCACTATTTCAAATGGTGACAGGACCAAATCGCCATTTGAAATGGCGATAGTACCGCTATCGCCCACCTACTAGGCATTTACTGCCCTATCGCTGGTTCCCCTCATTTCAAATGGCGATGGGCCAAGCCAATCACCATTTGGAATTGTGACAGGAACCCGTGCCACCCTGTCGCCATTCCAAATGGTGACAATGGATAGTCTACAAAATCTCAAAAAAATTGGTTGAAAGTCACTTTTATTCTGAGAAAAAAGAAAGAGTGTAACATCCTGCTTTTGACAAATAATAGTATTTTATGCTTGTCGGCCTCGTTTCAAAAACTTATTTCAAACTAGTTGCTTAATTCAAATCTCTCTCCTTCTACGTCATTTCAAATTTCACGTTCAAATTCAAAACCTCAATTTGAATATCGGTTCAAATTTTAGCTCTTGGGCACAACCCACCTCTCCTTCCATCCCTTGGCCCGGTCCAGCCTCCTCTTTTTGGCCCAGCTAGCCCAGCAGCTCCCCTTGGCCTCCCCCACGCCCGAGCCTCCCCCTACCATTCTTCTTTCTCACCCGAGCTGCCCAGCTCCCCACCTTGTTCTCGACAAATACCAGAGCGCTCTGCAAAGACCCTATCCGCCGCAAGACAAAGGCACATGCACGCCCCTGCCATCTCACTTGCTTGCTCATGTCACCACGCCTGCACCGGCCCTCCAAAGTCCCCGTCGTCACACTCTAGGCCGTGCTCCCATGCGCTCGGTCCTCGCCATGTGCGCCATTAGCCCAGAGCGCCCGCGCTCGACAGCAAGACGCGTGCACTGCGCTCACTGCAGCCACCGCTCCTTGACTCTGGTGCCCAGCTCCTGCCTAGTCCCGTCGCTCTATGCTGGAGCCCGCCCACACCATGGCCGCCTCGGGACCGCGCAAGCTCCATCGAGCTCCAATGGCTCCATCCTCATGCACGGCTATAAGAGGCTCCCCTATGCACCCTTGCTCTCCCCACTCCGCCTCCCTCCTCTCTAGTAAGTCCCACCTAAGGAAAAACCAAGAACCATGTGCTTTCACCTTTCGCCGCGCCACCTCACCGTCGTCTCACCGCTTCGACGCCACCACCACTGGCCGACCCTATCATTGAGTGCCTCAGGCGCCAAGGAGCTCATCCCCCAAACCGATTTGGTTTTGATCCACCACCGTGCCCGCATTTTGCTTTCTCCTCCAACTCCGGCCACTTTCTTCTTCACCGCCGATCTCCTTGCTCTGGCCACCTCCTGCCCCATTTCTTGGCTTGGTAAGTCCCTTGAGCTCCCCTCTAGCCCGTGCTCCCTTGATTTTTCATAGCGCGCTGCCGGAATGTCGTTGTCGGATTTGGACCGAACACCGCCACCGCCCCCTGTTGTCGCACCGCTGCTTCGGTGACTCTCTGGCATCGCCACCACTGTCACCACCTTCGCTATGCGACGAGCAACCCGTTTTGGTCGCTCCCCCATGCCACCACGCCCTCCTCCGCTGGCGGTGAGCCAGAGCCACCAGCGCCTGAGAGACGCCCGTGCTGGCATGCTCGGACCAACGCTGTAGCGCCTTAACTCCCCCGTATTACCGTCGGTCATTAAGAACTAAACAATCATTTGCTTTAATTAAGCACTGTTTTAATGCCATCTTGTGTCACTGTATAACACCCTGGCTATGCAGAAGCCATGATATTACCTAAAAGACTAACATACAACAACAATTCGAATAATTTCATCAACCTTTTAGCTAATGACATAAAAGATCATCATCTAATAGAATGAATATAAGAATTGAATCGTAATTCAAGAATATATTAAATTCTATCATCCAATCATATTAAATCAATTATGATAAAACTATCAAAACTCTATACAAAGATCATTAAGCCATTACCAATTCAATCATATCGTAAAGAATGATAATCTCAACCATCAACCTCTATTTATTACAATCCAATATTCAGCGAATGAAATAATAAGGATGAGTTCATATAATTAAAATGTGAAGTGAATGCAGTATCCGTGACTACTCCCTCCCAAGAATGATGTCATCAGTGTTCACCTAAAATAAATAAACATAGGCAAGAATGAGTCCATGACTCAGCAAGTACAAGGAATAATATGAACAACAATGAATAAGAACAAGACAGTCCCATTATAGAATATGAACATAGAATTGTAGAGAAAATTTGAATGAATGGAATACATGAACTCCACTTCAGATATATCAAGATAAACCAAGGAACACCCGTCGGTGTTCACTCAAGCCCGCATTACACAAAATGCGGGGATCCAAGGCCCGTATGAAGAATATTTCATAACGGGGATCCAATCTGCCTATATTGGAATGGTGGGTCTTACATGCCCATATTGGAATGATGGGTCTTTGTCCCCACTCCCGTGGGTGAATCATGAACATATGATTGAATAGAATGAATATGAATATAAGAGACATCATCTCATTAAACGTAGATTAACAAACGTAGAAAGAACATGAATCATTCGAAATCTTCTCATAGACAATAGAATGTAGTCATAGTATTAATATCAAGCACATCAAACATTCAACGAACAATAAATTCCACAAGGTACTTGCCTTTCGCGCTGCGATGCAATCGGAGGCAAGGATGAAGCCACTAAACACGAACCCTCTCCTCTTACACAATTTAATTACTTCAATAAGTTCACCATGTTATTGAAATGCTACTTGCAACATTTCTAACTCATCTTTCCAAATGCCAAAATTCATATGTAAGATCTACTCAATTTAATCGATAATCTAGCAGAAAGCTATACTGGACAGCAAGACTAAAAACTTTATAACTTTTAATCCGAAAATCAAAAAGAAGTGATCTCAAATCCTCTGGAAAGGCAATGAAAACCTCCACATTAAACTAGTTGGCTGAATTCTCTAATTCGGCCAAAAACTTAGGCTAACATTCACATGAAAGTTTAGTCTATAATCTGTATAGCAGAATTAAACAGCAGTAGTATAAAATTCATACCTTTTGATTAGATTAACCAAAATCCAAGATTTTTATCATTCTGGAAATCTAAGAACATAACCTTCAAAAGTCTAGTTGGCATGAAACTCAGATTTGGCCTTCAAACAAATATAGCACACAGATCAAATCTACTGTCAGAATCCGACATGCAATCTGGACAGTAAAATTGAAACGTACATAACTTTTGATTGGCTTAGTCAAATTTCAATATTTTTAACAATCTGGCTAGCTTATCAAAATTTCTACAACAATATAGTTGGGTGGAAACCCTGAATCAACCCTTAGCATGTACTTAATTACTGAACAAGATGACTGCTCAAGATCGTCAGACTTTCTGGACAGTATCAAAGAAATCAACGAAACTTTTAAACCATAACTCTGAATTGTGTGAACTTTGAACCTATGAAAAGCTGAAGACATGACCTACAACTCTCTAGAAGACAAAATCCTCTAATTCGGAATAGATCTACATCAAAACAGGCGCACAATAATGAACAGAATTCTGATTCTACACAGCAGGCTGTCGATCCCTAATCATGGCAAAACTATGCATCTAAAACCATCCAACCAGCGAGGAAAACCACTCGTTACCTGTGAAGATCCACAAGAACTTGCTGATTTCCCCCGCGAAGACAATCTCTTCTCTTCTCCTCCTTTCTCCCCCTCTTTTCCCCTCTCCTTTCTTCTCCTTATGGTCGGCCAAGGGTGGGGAAGCTTCCAGGAGGTGGCAGCAATGGAGGAATTGATCTTGAGAGGTGGAGGTGGAGGCGCCAAGGAGGAAGATGGGCAGGAGGGCGGTGGCCAATGAAGGTGTATGGGGGGGTTCACCAAGAGAGGATGGAAGAGGGGGGAGGCGACGCTAGGGTTAAGAGGAGGTGCCTCCCCCCTTGACCTACTAGAATTCGGCCCAACAAGGCCCCCTTGGCTTGGGCCGGAAGCCCATGTCGGGAGCCGAAAATACATCTCAGGAACCCTCTGTGTTTTCCGAACTAGTCCCAGATCAAGAGCTAGCTCACACAGAAACAAAGGATGAAATACCATCCATTTATTCGATTTAACTAAAAAGATCTCAAAGTAACAAATAATAATAATAATCGAACCTTATGGTCAACGCTATTTAACTTGATACGCAGGCTAAAGAAACAAATAAAACTCTTGCAAATGAACAAAACTCTTCAAATGGCTAATCAACATGCCCACAGCAATCGAGTGGAGAACGATCCTAATCCAGTAAACCTTCATAGTCCTCCTTCAGAAGAACTCTTGGGCAACTTTTGATATTCTTCAACTGCCGATTAAACAGAGGGCACAAGCCATGAGTACTTTTGAATGTACTCAGCAAACCGTAGGGAAATGTATGCAAATAGTATTCATGCATGGCTTGACAAGGTTAGCTGTATGGTTCTTTTGCAGAAAGCAGCATTTACGATAAATACAATAAATAGATTGAAATGCGTAGTTGAAAACAATAATAAATAATTAAACAATTTCTTTGAAACGACTAGTGAACTTCCCATTCACTTCCCAACCAAACCAAAGATAAGTGAATCCCCAATTCACCAATCGACACAAACCCCCAAGTGAATGACCTGTTCACCAAACAAACATTATATTCATCAAGTGAACTTCCCATCCACACTCCGACTCATTTTAAAGAAACTCTATCTCCCGTGTGAAATCCCCGAGCACGTCCATAACCGCGGACACGGCTATTCGAATAGTTTTACACTCTGCAGAGGTTGTACAGCTTTCCCCACATGACACGACTTCTCTAGTTTGTTTGGCATCCGTCGATACCACTGCTCACTACCTTAGGTAAGCAGTCTAGAGCACGTGACAAGGCCTTTACAAAGCTCCTTCTTAACCCAGTTCTGCCCGCTAAGGTTTCAACACTGAATGTCTTTATCCGACCAAATAGGGCCCCCCTCTTGCGCCAACGTGAGAATATGTTTTTCCCATAACTCACTTTCCACGACAGAACCGAAATTAAGACATTGCTAATTAGTTAGCCAGGTCCGTCCCATACCAGACATGTGGTTGTACGGTTAAGGCTCAGTTCAATGGCGCACAAGATTAAGTCCTTGACAAATTACTCAGGCGAGACTACCACAAACCCAATCCATGTTCCATCCACACCCCCACTATCCACCAACCACTCGCCCGAGTGAAAACCATTTTGTTTAACCAAGACCCATGACTCACCCCGTCATGGTACCCACAAATTTTAACAAGAGTGGCTCACCACCACGATTCCATATATCATTAAGTCAAGATTAACATTACACATGTGATGATAAACCCATCGTATCTAAGCTGAACTAAGCATTAATACGCTACCCATGTTGGCAATATGAATATGTCCAACTAAAATTTTCCACACTAGGGTGACAAAGGATTCATGGCATTCAATTAATCAAAGGAGGCATAATGACAATGGGTAATAACTAATCCCAAAACAGTTTGTATAAAAATAGCATGCAATTGTATAAAATAATATACTTTTAAAATCATAGGTTCAATATGATCAAAGGACTACGGCTTGCCTTGAAATAAATCCTGGGATTGATCTTGATCTTGGTATGCTCCTCCTTGCTCAAAGCTTCCTCAAGTATCAACGCCTACTCGCAAACAAGCAAATAAACCAAATAAATAAATAACAGAGGCACAAAAAACTCCAAAAATTAAATAAAAATCTCAGATAGCTAGATCTTGAATTTAGATGAATTTAGGAATTTGAATGGACTCAATCGGAGTTCGGATGCAAAAGATATGGGCTTTGGAAGATTGAAATCCATGAAATAACCCTAAAAAGGATTTATGGATTAATCCGGATTATTTTTCTATTGGAAAACCGAATTATGATGTCAGCCCTAGAAATCAGCCGAAAAGAATTAAAGGAAAAAGGAAATTGAATGTGGGCCCCACTGTCACAAGGATGGTGCACAAGGACTGAGTCCATGGACCCTTGGATTTGGTGGGGTGTAAACACGCCACATGGCATTACCACTCGGACGCTGATTGGGATGCCACGCGAGCAAAGATGATGACATGGCACCGATGTGGAGTTGATTCGGCACAGAGCAACGAGCAGAGGAGGGCGGCCATGGCCGGCGGCAGTGAAGCTCGACAGCGAGGGCGACCGGAGGCAAGAGGGGCTCGGTGAGTAGCCAAAACGAGATCCCGGGAGCACAGCAATGCTCTAGGTGGCTTGGACTCGGCTCCAGCGGCGACGTGGCGGCGACGGCGATGAATTAGGCGGCGGCGAGGTACACGGGCACGACGACGAAGGTGAACCAAAGCCGTCCGAGGCACACAGAGGTGAGCACCGGGTAGACCTCGTCGATGCGAACCAGCAGGCGAAGACAGCGCGGGCGGAGAGGCACTGACGGTGAAGAAATCCGGTGATGAAGAGCTTGCGGCGGCGCTCGGTTCTTAACGAAGTGCAGCGCGGTTGAGACGAGATTGGTTCCAGCTCTTTAGGGTTTCGGGGGAGGTGGATGGTGCGCACCTTTTGACGCAGAGGGGGCCCTTAAATAGGGTTAGAGAGGGGAGAGTCCAGGAGAGACACAGCACGGTCAGAAATTATCTCGGACACCGCCTCGTGTCTTGATTGAAGACGAAGAACAGATGTCAGCCACTCGGCGTGGAAGAAGCAAAAAGAAAAAAAAAGGAAAGAAGAGCTGGCTCGGCGCTGGGCTTCGGTTTGGGTTCATCCACGTGCACAGAAGGGACAAAGTGGCTGGCTTGCTTGACTTACGCCAAGACGACCGAAAAACAAAGAAACGGGCCGGGAAAGATGAAAGCGGCGAAGACCCGATGTCGGGCTTTGGTCTTGCAGCGCGCGCTAAACGGAAAAAATGAGCGGGCCGGCCAAAGAAAATGATGATGGGCTTTGGTGCACTCCAAAGGAAAATGGCGGGCCAAGACAAAGAAGTGGCAGGCCAGGCCGAAAGGAGAGATTGAGCCTAAGAACTATTCTGAGAGTTTAATATTAGCTTTTCTTTTTAGAAAATACTGAAAATCCAAATGGCAAATGGAAATTAGCAAATGCACTCGGGAAAATTCTAGAAAAATCTAGAAAATATATCCAAGCACAAAGAGACCAAATAAAATAATTTTTTTTATAATAGTTGATGTTGACATTTATCACATTAAATTGTTTTTGAACTCTGAAATTTCCAATTAAGCTTTTAACTTTACCAGAAAATCCAAATGGTTATTTTTCTTTTAAAACTTTAAAACAGACCAAATTTTTGGGATGTTACAGCCCAAGACCCAAACTTCTCCAAAACAGCATTTTAATGAAATTCCCTTTCCGAAACGTATTGTTATCTCCATTCTTTATTGCTTTTACTAACGAATATTCGGGATATTACACACTGCCTTGTGGGCCTGAGTGACAGTAACTGCTGGCTTTAACCCCCCGGTTTTCCTCCCCTGCGGTTGACGAGTGGGCCCGGCCGTGGCTTAGTCCCCTGGCACCCACACATGGACTGAGTCCACGTGTTTGCTTCAAGGCGCCACGCCACTGTGCTTGGGTGGGCCCGCATGTCGAGAGGCTTTTCTCTCCCTTTCTATTTTCTGATTTAATTCTAGTTCAAACTTCGGAAGCTCAGTTCTCCTCTGTTATAACTCCAAATTTAGTAAAATTTGTTTCTAAATTTGTCTAAATTCAAGAACTTACTAATGGCACTGGTCTTGTTTAATTTGGAGTACATTTATTATTTCCTTAGTGTTTATTTGCTCTCTTTGCTTGTTTGTTCCTTTTTCCCAAGACGTCAGTCCTAATAGAGTTCAAGAAGCTCGATCTCCATTTAGATCAAGCACAAGATTGTCAAGACTCTCTTACCTTTAATCTAGGCAAGTCGATACTTTGATCATATTGAGCCCACATTTTATGCAAATTATATTCCTTTGAACTACTAAAATTGCATGCTTTAATTATTTAATCAAATGTATATTAAATATTAAGGTAGTTAAATACACATTTCATGATTAATTAATTATTATACCATCCTTTAGCAATTGAACCCATTAATACTCTATGTTACCCTAGTAACTATGTGGTAATTACTAGTTATAGGTCGTACTTAAGTGATATGCTAATCTTGCTTAAGCATCAGAGCATTAAAATACCCTAATCATCATCTCTTCAAACATGAAATGGTTTTTGGGCAGTCATTGGAGGTACATGACTGAAGTAAATGAGATAATTTGGTTTTACTCCTCAACCCTATTAAACTGTTATTACCACATCTGGGCAGATGGTATGATGGTGGGTGCTAACAAAGCACGAGAGTGGTTGGAATGTGGTATGAACCGCCCGGATGGCTTAAGGACTTAATCTTATCACGACCTCCCATTGTAAAACATGTGCAACCACAAGTCTGCAAAGTGCAACTTGGCTTAGTAAAGTTATTAAATCCTGAAAGTCATCTCGCTGGAGGGGATAATAAGGTAGTGCAAGCTCTGGATACATCCGGCTTGAATGGGACACCAATGCAAGGTGAAGTTGCTAGTCGCTGTGCTGTAGTCCAATAATGCTAGTCGCTGAGGTGAATATCCCTCACAACGTATGAGCATAACCCCATATGGGTGAGATGATGGAAGGGGCGAGGTGATTTGAAAAGTTACTGTGATGGTCTCTCGACCACGTGACTAAGGAATCATGTGGGGCTATGAGTTGATTATCTCTTGTAGGTCAATGTACAACCTCTGCAGAGTCTAAACAATTTAAATAGCCGTGCCTACGGTCAAAGGCGGACCTGGGAACTTACTAGAGTTAGTTCTATTTCAAAAACCTTTGTGGGTGGGATGAAAATCAGGTCGGGCTCACCTAGCCCTAAGATTGGATTATTCCTGAGTCGTCGTGCTCAGTGTTGTTAAATGGTGGAGGTAACCACAATCAAAATAAGCATAAGGTGGAGGTACCCTTCGCTGTATTTAATATTGCACAATTACTCTCTTCAATAAAATGCTAAGTGATAAGAATTTGTAATTATGATAATTGAAACATTGCTTTAGCAAATAAAAGAACCTGAGCCATCCTTGTTAAGCCTTGCATGTATTACTACTGCATCTTGTGTGTTGGCTCGCAAGCACGGAAGTTGTGCTCATCCTCGCTCTCTTTCCCCAAACCCTCTGAAGCCACGGATGAAGGACATTACGCATACCATGAGGATCCAAACGTTGAAGTCCAAGGAGAGGATGAAGCGTAGTTTAGTCTGTAGTTGTTTTAATCCCACCTCAGTCTAGCTGACTCCGTCGGTACTTGCGTACAACCATTATTATCCAAGTCCTTGGGTGATATCGGTCGTACATAGGCAACCCTAGTCGCTTGCCTGTGGAGAGGTGAGCTCTACCATTTTGCTTTCGCTACCGCTTCCGCTACTTTTGTGATGTAATCAATTTGGCCTATTCGGCTCTTAATGTAAAACCCGACCGATGTCTGTCTATATAAACTCTAATGTGTTAATTAATGAATGGTTTAGTTTTCATCATGTATGAATTGATTCAGTGATGTATCTATGAGTGCTATCTACTAATCTAGGGAATAGCATAGTGTTTTTCACACAGGATTTGGATTTACGAAATTCGGGTCCGACAAAGAGGGAGGAAAGTAAGAGGAGGAGAGGGGAGGAGTAACCTAGCAAAGCGCTGCCAGTTTGTAGCAGAGGGGAGAGAAGGAGAAGCAGATCGGGTTGCCCACCATGCTGGTAAATGTTCTTGCAACTTTGTATCTAAATTCGAAACCCTGATAGGTCAGCAAATAAAACTAGCGACATAGAATTGAATGAATTAGATAATTTTAGATATATTTATATGTAGTGTAGTTTGCTGTAGTACATCAAATTAGATTTGTATAGTTTAGTTTATCGTATAGATATTATTTATGGTGCGGTATGTGAGTGGTTTAGAAAGTTCTGTATGCATTATTATGTAGTGTATTATCTTGCAATTTAGTTTTGAAAATGTCGTTAATCGTGTAGAATTAGCTAGCCAGCCAGTCACTCTCACCATGCGCCCCACTGCCTACTGCTTCTTACTCTTGATCATCCCGGTTGCCAACTTGTTCTTCGTTTCCCATGTGCTACCACTCGACGGGCGCCATTGCGTTGCTTGCATGAAGTGACGCTGCCTTGGCCTTCAAGAAAGGCATCACCGGTGACTCGGGGCCACCTCGGCCGTGGCAAGGAGGCGACGCATCGCCGCGGTGGAGAGGCGTCCGATGCAAAGAATCGATCGCCATGTCCTCAAGCTTCAACTCCGAGCTGTGCTAGTCCCGTGCGATTTCGGTGGCGGTGATGATTTCTTTGTTAACGAAGAAGACTTCTTCCCTTGTTCAGATGATACAGCTCTGGTCGGCTAGATAACTCCTTCCCTGCTCTCTCTGGAGCATCTGGAGCACCTCGATCTCAGCTGAAACTCTTTGGACTCTAGATGGGCTGGGCGGTCATGTTCTAGAGTTCTTGAGCTCTCTCAAGAGCTTGAGATATCTTAACCTCTTGTTGGAGGAATATTCTATCCCCTTGGCAGTGGGACCCGCTCATTAGGGTAAATACCGACTCATCGGTCCGACGAAGTAGTCACCCGTGAAGACCGGCTCAGATCCCAAGATTTGTACTCGTAAAGATTGTAATACCCCGATTGTATCCTCGAATAGTCAACCCCAAAGGGGTATGATAGTCATTTGTACAGGCTTGGGAGCCTATAATACCCCTTTGTATCCCTCCTTTGGGGGGGGGAGCTCTTAAGCAATACATACAAGCAAGTCACTAGGTGAGCCTTCGGGAGGGATCCTCGAACCCCGCAGCCACCGACAGAGTAGGGCGGTCTTCTCGACCCCAACCTCAGATAAATCCTCGTGTTACATATGCTCTCGTGGATGAAGGCCGTGAGCACGGCCATCATCCGCCCTCCCACTCACGCTTGGTTTTCACACCCTCAACTTTGGCGCTGACCGTGGGGACGTAGCTGATCGACAGAAGGCTATGGCTCCTACCAAGAAGTACTCAAGCCCGCGAGGCCTCCTCTCACTTCAGAGATAGGGAGCTCATGACGATCGTCCGTTCTCAAGAAGCCCAAGGCATGGGTTATCTTCGAGATCGGAGCTATTCATCCCGGATGCATAACGCCCGCGATTCCTGCTACCAGCATCCCCACCTCCATTGCACCACCGACGCGGTGTCCGGCTCAAGGCAAGAGGCCCAAATGTTGCTGAAGCCTGTGGCCATCCACCGCCTCCTAGGGGTTTGACGCTAATTGCAAAGCAATGGTGGAGGCAACCGCAAGGCGTGGTGGACTACATGATGGCCACGTATCACGCCCCAGCGCCCTCAAGACGCCTCCCCGCCTCCCAAAGACCGCCTTCAATTCAAGTGGCTACCGACCCGGCCGGGATTTTTCCTCGAGGAGGGCCAGGGGGCATCTCACAACCTCCTCCACTCGCCCACGCCTGCGGCGGTGATGAGCGGGCTCCTCATGGTCAATGCACCCACCAAACTCTGGATGGGAGGAGCTCAGCCCTTTCCATTGCACCATCCTGCCGCCCCACCTCCGAGGCCCGAGTTCATACCTCGAACAGGCTCCCGCGACCTCCCCTCCAAGCTCCTCCACTGGGCAAATGCGCCGCACTGAGATGGTGAGTCGCTCCCCGAAGTGCTGGCTCCATCCTCAAGGTGTTACATGGCCGGGCGACTAGGGAGCCCGTGAGGCCAAAAAGTTGCTCCCGGTGCCCCCTCCAAAGACCTTCTCAAAGGAAGGACCATTGTCGGCCCGAACGAAAGATCCGAACCCTCGTGTTCATACACCACCAGATTTCCGTGTACACATTACAAAAATGATAACATAACCAATTCTCGCATTTCATTAATAGTAAATCGAGTTCGATACAAATGGGGCATGAAGCCAAATAAATAAGTAAATAACACAAGGAATAAAAAGATAGTAGTAGGCCGAACGATCCGCCACAGTAATCGTCTGGGGCGAGTTTAGCATCGTGTCCTCACGATCCCGATAGTAGTCTTCTCCTGAAATTTTGTTGCATAAAGCAAGCATGAGCACAACTACCGTGCTTTCGCAAGTTACACCCAATATGGAATTGTAATGCATGCATAAGGTAAACAAAGGACATTAAGGTGGTTATTTTGTGTAAAGCGGCAGCTTTAATTTAAATAATCATAATAGATTGCAAGGACATTTTCATACATTAATTAAAATCATATTGTAAATGACAATTGAATAATGTGGATAACCTCCAAGAAAGGTGATGGATATCCTCCAATCATAATGGCTAACCGCCTAATTTTTCCCACAGACTAACCATCCTCGAAAACATCTCAATGAAACCATTTTAAAACCAAAAACAAGTCTAACTCAAAGTGGCTTTGCTAGCATGTCCATGATCATGACGCGCTATTCAATAGTTTTCTACTCGCAGAGTTTGTACAGCTTTACCCACACGAGATATTATACCCTTTGTGTCGGCCAATCCACGCTTCCTAAGGCGTGACAGAGCAAATATCACAAGGTTTGTTATAATGATCTACCTCACAATACTCATGCCCGCTAAGGTTTCGCTTCCATTGACTAACCATCCTCCTGAAGCCCCTCTTGCGCCATGTGGGACTACTGTCTAACCAACACCCACTCATACAACATGGCACGAATATCTATGAGGTATCCCAAATTATTAAGCCAGGTCCTTCCCATACAGGACATGTGGTGGTACGTTTTGGCATAGCAAAGGAACGCTCAAAGGCCGGTCCTTAATTGACTTGGGCGTCTTTCCAATAAAACCCTGGGCTTTAATCCTAACCAGATTAAACCCGGCATAAACTCGCACCCACCTTTCATCCGTTACACCCAAGTCCAAACCATCTTTATTTTATTTAGTAAAACCACCTTTACAACAAATCTATGGTAAGACAATACCATAGGTTCAAGTTAAAACAAGTTTGTAAAGATTTGGCTAAATCCTCCCCAAAATCAAAATCATGGTCTAAGTATTTGCTAAGCATTTCCAAACAATTTATCTATGGGGACAAGGGATGACATTTCAATATTCAATATTGGCCATACAAGGACAGTTGAATATCTAATCATTTAAATAGGAATTTAAAATACTTGAATAAAAGTATGCATGCACTTAATAATTTGAAAACTGAATTTAAATAACTTTAAAATAGTAGGTGCAAGATGATCAAAGTATAACTTGCCTTCGCTGAAGTCTTGAAATTCTAATTCTTCGGAAGAATCAAATTCTTAATCGTCAGTAATCTAAACGTGAAAATACGACAATCAATTGAAATTCCAATAAAAACAAGATAATAGTTTAAACTAACTCCAAATAAAATAATTATACTTTATTTGGCTAGCTAATAATTTTAGAAGACTTTATAAGTCTGAAACACTAAATTTTGGAATTAGGAAATAAAAGATATGAATTTTACCAGTTTAAATTCTAAATTTGCAATTTAAATAGTTTTAACTTAAAAGAGACAATTTAAACTAATTCCAAATAAACAAATTTTAATTTATTAAGCTAGATAATCTTTTTACAAAATCTTAGAAATTTAATTCAATAAATTTGGAGCTGGAAATCAGATGATATGAATTTTACAAATTTAAATCTAAATTTGGATTTTAAATGAATTTCTAAATTCTAAAACAGAACGAAAATGAACTCTAAATTGAATCATTATATTTTATTTAGGTAGATAACAATTTTCTATGAATTTAGCAACTTGAATCATCTAATTTGGAATTAGGGATCAAAAGTTATGAATTTTACAAGTTTAAATCTTAACTTTGCAATTTAAATAGTTTTGAATTCAAAATGACAATTTAAACTAATTCCAGAGTAGATTTTTATATTTTATTTAACTAGACAACAATTTTATAAGATTTTAGAAGTTGGATTCATTCAATTTGAAGTTAGGAATCTAAAGATATGAATTTTCCAAATTTTAAACTAAATCGCTAATTTAAACAATTTCTTGATTTAAATTTCCAAAGGAAATCTATTTATCTTGCAAAGGTCGACATCAGCACTGTTTTTTTTTTTCAATTTTTAAAAAGAAACCCGACCAGTGGGGCCTTTGTGTCGCTGACACGGTTCATGGGGATTTGGTCTACGGGCTTGGCTCACAGTGAGGTGGCGACGCCAAGATCGACGTGGTCGCCACGTGGTGGCCACGAGATTGGGCTGGCGTGGCGAAAGTGGCGCCGAGGTGGCCAGCCACGAGGGCCGATTCCGCCATGTTCGGTGACCACCCTCGCCACTGCTGGCGCCACGGCGAGGCGCGGTGGGCGAAACGAGAGAGGGGAGTTCGCGAACCTAGTGGCTACCTTAGGTGCGGTAGGGCGTGGCGGAATGTCGTCGACGGTGAGGTTTTGCGGCGAGGAGCTTGTCGTCGTCAAGTAGTCGATCCCGGTTCTCCGGCGATGTGGATGGGTGCTCCGGCCAGAACGACGCGGGCGGTGCCGAAGGTGTGGTCGGCGGGGTCGAGCGGGGGACGGCAAGCCGAATCGGAGAAGAACGGAATTGCCGCCGGTGAGGAACTTCAAAATTCCGCGCCACAGAGGAGGAGGGGAGCAATGGGTGGTGGGGTTGAGTTGTGGAGGAGGCGCACTGGGGTGGCCTTTATAGGATAGAGGGGCTCGAGGCGAGGGATCGTGGGGATCGTGGCGCGACCACTCTGGGCGAGGTGGCGACGCAAGTAGAAGAACGGGAGAGAGGGCGAGGGAACGTGGGGAGGTGGCGGGTCAGGCGCGTCGCTTGGAGGAGAAGGCGGGGGCAGTTGGAGGCGGCCGTTACGAGCTTGGCGAGGGCGTCCATGGCGGCCAAGACGTGCTGCCCCGCGAGGAAGGAGATGGGGAGGACGAAGGTCACGGACCCACGTGACAGCGAGAGGGAGGGGGCTGGCAAGTGGGGCAAAGTGAGGAGAGAGAGAAGAGGAGGTGCGGTAGGTGTGGCCGTTGGATTTAAATCCAACGGTCACGCTTAGATGGGGTTGTGTGGGTGGTGCGGGCCGCCTTGGGCCATGGGAGATTTGGCCAAAGATCTGCTCATGATTTTCTTTTTGATTTTCTATTTTAAATATTCATTTAATCCATTTAGGCTCTAGAAAATAGCAAACAAATCCTAAAAATTCTAGGAAAATTTCTAGATGATTCTAGAATTCTTCTGGACTCAAAAAAAAAACTCTAACTTAAAGTTGATAATAGATTTTGAATTAGAATTTCTTTTTAGCTTTGAACAATTTAAAGAATAGTTTTTAAATTGCAGAAAATTCAAATAAATTTTAAACTTTAATCCAAATTTGAAATTTTGGGCTGTTACAACCATTCCACCCGTCATGGCCCAAGTGCACTCATCAAGCCATAAGGATTCACACCAAGAAGGTCAGGCCAAGGTGGTCAAGAGCATGTACTCTGCAGCACTAGGCGTGTCCCCGCCACCAATCGGATCTCGGCTGGGAGCGCGGTCACCACCGCCACGCATTTAAATGAATGTCAATCACTAATCTCCCAAAGGATCAAGTTGAAAATCGGCGGGCGCTCCAACTCGCCAATCGCAGCACCACCGCCACCACCGCGGCATCTAGCTCTTCTAGCTCAGAGAGCCCCCATCACGCCGTCGTCGCCGCGACCGCCATCACCATCACCGCAGCGACGAAGCGACAGGGCGCCCCAGAGATCGAGAATCCTCTCACAAGAGACATCTCGAAACTCCTTTCCGACCGAAGTTTCGCCAGCTTAACCTCGGCCTTACGATGGGGACTCGACCCCATACAATTCTTGAAGTATACCCCACGGCGATTCGGGCCGGAGGTGGAGAAGTAGAGATGTGCAATCGCCTCCGTTGTTTCTTTCCTAACAAAGACGCTCTCGGTTCTTCAACCAAAAGAAAGGCTCCATCTATTCTGGGACCACCGAGGGAAGAGTTCAAGCAAAATTTCCAAGGAAGCTATAAGCCTCTATGCTCCCCAACCACTTTTTCTTGTCAAGCAACAAAAGGGTGAATCCACAAGAGAATTTCTTAAACGCTTCTCTAAAGTGAGAAGCCAAGTGGCAGATGCCCCAGACTCAACGGTCATCAATGCTTGCAAAGAAGGGCTGCTCCCGGGAGAACTCAACCGCGCGCTTTGGAGAGATCCCCCGAGGACGACCCATGAGCTCTTCGAGGTCGTAGAAAAATACGCCCGGGGAGAGGAAGATGACCTGGCCAAGAAAGGACTTCGCACGCAGGACAAAAGTGTCTCCCTAGGGAGGAGATCAAAAGGCTCCTCCGGAAGGAGGGGCAAGGACCGAAGGGATCAACCCGGTGGCAGACGCGACTCTAAAATCCTCGTCATGACCGACACACCTCCGCAGGAGCTTAGGGGCAACTCCACCAGAGGACCCAAGAAGGAATCGGGGCCTAAAGCCCATTGGAAGGGCGCGCATGCGAAGGCCGAATGAAAAAAGGCGACCGAATCATGGAGACAGACGCCGTGTGCCTACCACAAGATGCGTGGGCATGATACAAATGAGTGCCGCCAAGATGTGCATTGAAATAGCGAAGCTTCTCAAGCCTTGACCCCGAGCCACCACGGTCACCACCACGTCCCCACAGCCGCAGAGGCGATGCCTCTTGAGCAATTCCACCACCCAAAGACAGCCTCTGTGATCTACCTCCTGGGCAGCATCTGCAGGATGCCGAGCATGAGCTCCCCTTCCAAGCACCACAAAGACAAGTAAATGTCATAATAGGGGGCTCGGCCTCCGAGCATGCGTCAAAGCGCCAAATGAAGGAGACGCCTACCCATGAGTCAATGTCGAGGGGTGGCCCTCGGCGTCCTCCCAAGTGGGCAAGCATTCCTCTTAGCTTCACAGCCGAGGATGCAAAAGGCTTGAGGTTCCCTCATGATGATGCCCTCTTACTAACTGCCACAATATTCAACTGTGAGGTCTCCCGCATCCTTGTCGACGGAGGAAGCTCTACAGATATACTCTACCTGCGTGCGCTCAAGGAATTGTGGGAGTCACGGGGAGGATATCATCATGGCATCCTGCTGCCATCCGATCGGCCTCTCCTGGTTTCATACCAGGAAAATCCATTCAACCCCTTGGGAGGATCGAGCTCTCATGACATCCGAACACGGAGAATCACCGCACGTAGTTGCCAGTTCGATGTCGCTGACATCGAGTCCCCATTCAATGCTATCATGGGAAGGGCAACTCTCAACCACTTCTGCGCGGCGGTCCATCAAAACTACCTGTGCTTAAAGATACCAGGCCCTCGCGGGGTCATCTCCGTGAGGGGCGATCAAGACTTAGCTCGCCGTCTATACCACAAAGCGGCAACTGACTCCGACGACATCAACTTCCTCGAGACTAAGGAGCCACATGAAGGAGTGCGCTCGTTTCTCTCACCAGGGAACGCCAAGGGCGTATCCCCCCCAAGGAGATGCTGTCTGAAGCCTCGCTCTGAGGGGGACCTGCACAAAGTACGACTCTTTGGCCAAGACGACCCACGGTCTCTTAGAGTCGGGGTCAATCTCCCAAGAGAAGTGGAGAAAGAACTCGTGAAGTTCTTAAAATCCAGTGCTGACGTGTTCGCTTGGACACCATTAGACATGGCGGCATCCTCGAGGTGATCCAAAGATCACCTCGCGGTGAGACCTCGATGCCCTCCAAGAAAGCAAAGCTTCTAAGCTCTCTTGGAGAGCGGTGTCGTCGCAATTAAAGATGAAATTGACAAGCTCTCAAGGGCCGCCTCATTCGGGAGGTTT
>JAYEVD010000521.1:0-159702 GCA_036346405.1 Phyllostachys edulis | reverse complement strand
AAATTTTAAATTTTCTCTCTAAATTGAAATTTTGGGTTGTTACAATGCTGAAGCGAGTTGTCCACTTGTGAGTGGAAATCCTTCCGAGTAATGTTTACAGTCGATACTTACATCAGTTCTTCTCACATAAATCCTTCTTGAATGTAGGCAATCGAGGCTAGGCCGACATGTTGAGAATTGGTAGGAAGTCTAGCATCAATGGACTACAGCTTGGGCGGAGATGGTTCACATTGATGTTCTATAGGAGCAGCGTCCGTAAGACGTGCGGTCTTACCATGACTACATCGAGTGGTGTCACCTCAGTTTGCACGGCCATCTTCCAGCAGCATGTCAGTCGGGATGCATCCCTGTTGTGCTCAAAGTCTGCACAGTGTAGTCAGACTGGTGGCTATCCTAGTGCTCCCCATAGGTCATCCACCCTGTAGATCGATGAGGTAAGTCATGTTCAGCTTCGGTCCTTATTATTCATTTCGCCTTACATGGTATGGACATCATTCCATCCTGTAGCCTTCAATTGGGCGTGGGGGTGATGATGAATCAACCGATGAGGATGCAGTCATCCCAGCTTGTGCCAGGAAGTACTACATGGTGCCAGGATTTGGAGCGTACCACCTAGGTCACCTCCCAAGTCTACGCTCAGTAAAACTGTGGGCAGTACGGAGTACCGTACCAAGGCCAGAGCTTTGCTTCACCCAGAGTCGTTGGTACATCACACGGTTAAGGCCAGAGATCGTTTGCACCAAGGGTCATTCAGACATTGTACCTGGGGGGCATGGCTCTGAGGCGATTCTATATACTGCTCATTACATATAGATGGTAGGTGTAGCATGCCAGCCTGATCACGCTGCACGGCAAAGACGTTGTTTCATCGAAGTTAGCATCCATATCAAACCTCTCTGAGGTTTGCATCCATATCAAGTTTTTAGAAGTTCAGTTCTTGCTTGCTGCTGTTGTGCTCTAATATGCTCAATATTCTCAATTGCTTTCTATGCTTAATGAGTTTGGAAATGATAGATATCTTAGGTTTTTATCAAGAATATGAGATTTTGGGTCTTGGTAATGATAAATGACAGTAGTGCAATAAAAAGTGTTGAAAAAGACAAGAATATTTTTGAAGCAAGATATACTTAAAAACCTGCAATAAATGAAAATTTTGTCAATAAATGAAAAATTAGGTGTTCTTTTTATGCTATAAACAATTTTTATATTAATTTCAATTTGTTTTAACACTTCATGTTATGCTCACAGCATTGTTCACCTCCTCATCTTGATTCAGGTCATTGCATATGGTTCATCCTATCATGTATGAGGCATTCCCATTTTCATGCATTTTTGCATTGCTGCTTATTTCGTCTTATTTAATTGCAGCATTCATACATGCCATCAAATGCAAAGGAACATGGTTTTTTTTGTTTCTTCAAATTTTCGCACACAAAAATTGGTGTACATCAACCAAGGCATGTTTATATATTTATCTCAAATGCAAAGGAACATTCAAATGACAAAAATTACATCAACTTTATGTTAATCGACATGATTTCAATTGATCAGACGTAGCCTAGCAATCGATTCTATTGACGCAAACTCAATAAACTTGTACTTCTTCATAAGAAAACATGTTTATTGAGTTTGCGCCAATGGATCGGCACGAGACACGCAAGAGCAAACCGACCGCCACGCTGCATTGCTTAAGCATGAAGGTCATTGTCCTCGACTTTGTCATTTGGATGGACAAAATATATGCAGCAACATAGACGTGGCTCTTTGCAATAGCCTAACTAACGCTGATAAAGGTTGATGTAGCACTCATGCTAGCATGTTTTGCGCATGTAGTTTGGGAAGGAACACAATGTTCCTTTCCATTTTGGGCTATGCACAATATAGAACCCACTAGTTAGTACACACAAATTAAACAGAGAAGATTCCCTACATGCCACTGAACTTTACCCCAATCCCTTCCATGAGCCCCCGCCGCCCATCCTTCTCTACCAAACTAAAGGAGGTGGTGGAAATGGCATGAAAGAAAACAAAGGAAAAACTCAGTGCCATACAAGGAATCGAACTTTTTTTAGTGGCATGGAAGGATCATAGTAAATTTCAATGGCATGTAGGGAATTTTTTTCAATTAAATAAGATGGATAGGTCACTTTCAGCAATACAAAAATGCACAATAAGAAATTGAGGGAAGTGCTTAGATGCATGACTGGAAGAGAAGACCATAGCCATGACCAAAAGAGCCATCAAGTCCTTCTTGTGAAGCGTCATGAGGAGGGTGAGGCTAGCTATTGCTTAATGTTTCTTCCTTGTCTTTCTAATTCTTCCTCTTCTGTTTCAACATGTGTGATTGCAATGCTCCGTGCCTTGCTTATATAGAGGCAGAACACACTTGTTGAAGAATTAATTAATTCTCTCCATTAAATGGTATATTTTCTTGATTGTTATGGATACAACGAACCAAATAAAAAATATAATCTACTCGATTTTCACAGGTACAACAAACCAAATGAAGCCAAATATTATTTCCATTATTGAACCATATCTTTGGATTTTGGATGTTGTTTATTGGCTCCTGTTTTCTAACTTAAAGAATGCCTAATTTTTTCATTTATTGCAGGTTTTCCCACTATATCCTGCTTCAAAATAATATTACCATCTTGCCAAAAGACAGCACTTTCGCATCATTGCTCTTTCTGTCATGATGCAACTATTGTCATCTTGAGCCCCACAGCTCAAATATTGTTCGATAAAAACATAAGATATCTATCCATTTCCAAACTCATTCACATAGAGAAAGCCAATTGAGGAATATTGAGCATGACCAGAGAGCACAAGAACGGAAGAACCAACAAGAGCCTGAAGCTAGTGCACAACAACCGCAGGATGTCTGATATGGACGCTAGCACGCTGAGAGACGCGTGCCGGCCGGGTAGCCAGATATCGATGCACATTTCCACAACACCCACCGTGCCTAGCTATTCTTGGTAATGTTGTCTAGCTGAGTCATGCCAAACCGGCTACCACCTGTAAACGTATCTGTAATGAACAACTGTAGGAATGCGGCCACCGAAGCAGTCAGGACCCAAATATGCAAATATGGACCCTCTGTGTATACTGCACTAGTCTAGGATCACGCTAGTGCACACAGTGGCAACATCGATTAAGTATCGTTCGATATGCAAAAATAAATAATAAATAGGCAAATAACAATAATTATCAAAGTAACGACCTTAAGGTCAAAACTTACAATTAATGCCTCAAAAGGCGAATAGCACAATTAAGCTGCAATGGAAGGTAACAGAATAACTTCAGTGAAGCCCATCCATATGCCCATAGGCAATCGGCTAGGGTAACGCAACCGAGTTCTCCACGATCCTCGAAGTAGACCTTGTTGACCGACAATGATCTGATGTAGCCTTCTTGTCACATCGCCAAATAAATAAAAAGGATTACTGTACATCTCATGATATTCCCAAATTAATAAAGCTGATTACTATGCATCTCATTAGCATGCATCATGATTTCTAGCATTTACATTATATATTGCACTTGGAAAATCTGTGAAAACGATGAAACTTACATTGTAAATGGAACCCCAAAAGAAAAACCAAAACAAATGCTACTGAAGTTTCTCGAAATAATTTATTCAAATACTATATTAATTATCATGAACTAATATAATTTTCCTAAATTTTTGGAACAAGTTTAAACCCTATTAAAATTCAAACCCAATTATATAACCTACCTTAAGTTTGAATTTATACTATACCAATTATATCATGAACAAGTATGATATTATAATTTTTATGAGCATTAGACTATCCCAGAACCTCTCGAAATTATTTCAGAATTTTTGGGATTTTATTTATATTTTAAGGCTCGTCAAACCGAGGATCAAATTTAAGTCTTAGTCAAACCCTAAACCAAACATGGTCGCCATCGCTCACCGGGTTCAACCCGACCAGCAAACCGCTCAGCCCAACCAACTTATTGCACCAAACGGAACCCTCCGATCGAAATCAACGGCGGATCGCAGAACCCTTCGCCCCGCCCATATGTTCACCTTTAATGCTAACCGCCCAGATCGATCCAACGCCCGCGCCACTCACTTAAGCGCGAATGCGCGAGCGCGTTGCGATCGCCACGCCGCCCACTGCGGAATCGCCATCGACCAAGGCAGAGGGCTTCGCCACGCGGCCGCCTTCTCCGACGCGACGAACGGCTCTTCGACGCCAATCCACCGCCTCCCACTTATCGCATTGCTCCTCGCAGACGCCGCCTCCGTTCCATCGCTCGGCCGAGGATAAGTCATCCCCAAACCCTTACAAGCTCCTCACTTCTTCTCTGTTGACTGAGGGGAGGGAAGCTTGCTCAGGCTCATCCCTTCGGTAAGATCCGTGCTCCAAGGATTCTTTGGCTCCTACATTCGTTCCCGTCTCCCTTTTTGCTAACCTTAGCTCATGTCCTTACTTGTAGCCCCGGACCACCAAGGTGCTCTTGCGAAGCTCTGAGCGCGTGCACCGCGCCCCTTCGTGTCATTTTCGCTCTCCGTGAGCTCCTCTCAATTTCTTTTCACACAATGTGCCTTAGGGCCAAACTAACATTTCCTCAACTAATTTGTCGGATTATTGTCGAGCTAGGAATTTGAGATTTTCCCTTATCGGGCAAGAACCCTATTTCATCTCCCATTGTCGCTCGTAAGACGCTACCAATCCTTTGTTTTTACACCATCCCCTTATCCTCCTTAACCTCCCTGAACACTCATTGTTCTTCGCTTTGTGCCCAAAGGCCCTACCCTCGAGAGCTTGCCGCCATTGCCGCCATTGCCGTGGCCAACCCACACCCGAAGCCCTCCCTCTCCCGAGCCTCTAGAAGCTTCAGCCTACCACTTTAGCTAATCGCGCTTCTTTGCACACCGAAGCTTAATTTGCACATGCACGCACACCGTGGGAGCGCCGCCGCCCTAGCTCAGCGCCGCTGCTGCTGCACCACCGGGGGACTCACCAAGACCTTATGTCACAAGAAGGAACCGAGGAACCCATTTCGCCCATAGATTGTGCCGCCAGGACCCTAGCTCCCATGAGGCTCCGGCAATGTCGCAGTGGAGCTCCTCAGTCGGAACCTCCGACCTGCATCAGAGCTTCGGAGTTTGAACCAAATCGCGGTCGTTTAGGGTTAATCAGGGTTTAAATGCGCTAATGATTGAGCTTTAATTAGCCTTGAGTGTATGACATGTGGGTCCATGCACGTAAACCGGAAGTTAAAAGCACCGGTTTTAGCTTTAAGTGTATGGCATGTGGGTCCCCGACAGCTTTAGAGTTAGGTAAAGTTGTGGGATACGCTTTTTAAGGAAAACGATTTTTTTCGGCTCAAATAGAAAATACGTTCTGAGTTTAAGAAAACGTATTTAGCTCACTACGTTTTCTGTTGTAGCTCGGTTGGTCGTTTTGACCGAGTCAACCATTGACCCGGGGGTCCCGCTGGTCAGTGACCGTGGCTAGAACGACCCGCGGTAAGAAAAGTATTAATTGATTTAGAAAATCTGAAATTGTTTATTTGCACACTGAAAAATATGTATAACTTCAAAAATGCATAACAAATACATCTTAACTCCAAAATGGATGAAACCACTTCTGGTAATTTTCATTTTTATTGAACTTTATATTAAAATTTGTTTCAAACTTGTCTCTATAGCAGAGAATATTATTGTGGAAATTGATCCATTAAAACTATTATTTTTACAAAAGGAAATGCTGATAACTTTAGAAATTCATAACTAAATCATGAAAACTCCAATTGAGGCAAACTCAACTGATTTAGTCTTGTAATAATATTCTAAATTTATCCATATGATCCTTAATCCCACTAATGCTCTACAAATTTTGACCTCATAATTAAATTACTTAAAAAGGGCGTATTGAAAGCTGTAATTCAAATCGTCATAACTCTCACATGCTAAATCCAAATGGAGAAATTCTTTCACCTAAATTCATATAAAATCATGATTTACCTACTGTAGAAAAATCATGGATTTTTGAGTACTTTGGATTTTTGAGTATTTCTCGCTATTTATTCGGTATTGTATTTATCTAGATACCGAGCCTATCGATATCGACCTTTACGCTACTGAGGGAGAGCAGCTTAGCTACCAGCAAGGCAAGCATCATTTGAACTTTCTTTTGCATCATATTTGATCCTAGTTTTGTTAAATTAGTGCAATGATAATTGCTTGCATGATTATTTTTACTATGTCGCTATTTTTGTGATGTGTAGAATAGTTATATCCAATTGTTGAGGATTATCTTGAATTATGAATAACTTCAGTACCACATGCTTAAGATAGGTTGTGTGAATTATCTATGGTTTGGGTTTGCTTAGCCATGCAAGTCTAGAACGGTAGATTGATTGTCGGGAATAACCCGACAATTATGGGATACACACAATTTCCAATTTATTTATACTTTTGGTTTCAGATCTTCGTATCTGTTTTATAAGTTCAAGTTTGTCATTTTAAATGAACCTTGGGTCTGGACAAGTGATGGTTAGTGATGGTGCCTTCGTGCACAAGACTTGGGAAAGTGGTAGACTTGTCTGGACAATTAAGGACCGAACTTTGGTAACATCTTTGATTCAAGTAAAACTCGTGCTGCCACATGCGGTGTATGGGCACTGCGTATTTAAGTAAGGGGTTGGTACTGTTGAGTTGATGACAGGTGGTGTGAGGGTGTATGTGTGTTCCATCGCATATATGTTCCATAAGGGTACCGATTGCAATTCTTTATTGTGAGGGTGCGCCCTCTTTCAACTTTATTAATTGGGTCGGTATTTCCCAGACAACTTATGCTCGCTTAGTCAGTAGGTGGATAGCCTACACTTAAATGGGGTTACGTCAGTATGGGTGAGTCAACTCAATAGTATCAACTTGCTGAAAAATACTAAGTCTTGGTTTATTCGCCGCATACTATAGGAAGTATGCTATATTAGGAGGCATCCGGAGGCTTACGCTAATCAAGTTATATGGGTAAGTAGTACACCCCGCAGGTACATAAATCTATTCGAATAGCCGTGTCCACGGTTATGGACAACACTTGAGTTACATGGTTGCTATTGTTAGATATGGAATTAAAATTGTGGTTACAACTTGGTTCGTCATGAATGGGCTATTCATGTTGATTTATACTCAAAGTGGACAGCCACTTTGTCTTTTGTATGATTCATTTGTTACTTATTCATATGCTTTACTTCTACTTCAAATCGTTTATAAAATGGCAATTGAAAAACTAGTATGTGTAGATTGTTAAAATTGTTGCATCCTTTCGCAAAACTAAGCCAATATGAGCCATCCTTTGGAACAACCTCTATGCGTAATTAATTTTTATTTGTGTAACACTTATAGCACGTTTGTACTCAACCCGTTGCTGCAATTTCAGGTGAGGAGATTTGTGAGCCAGTCGATCTCGCCGGCGATTTAGGCGACACCGACGAGTAGTGCTATCTTTAATCCCAGTCGGTTGCCGATGGGTTATGGGCATACTATGCTGGACTTTTGGTTTATTTACATTGCTTCCGCTGTTACTTTATGATATTATTTTAATTTGGCCGGTCGGCCACTTGTAATAGTCATACATTTGAACTATTATGTTGTACGTATTTTGAATTATGAATGTATGATTGTTGTATGGATGTGATCAACGTTGAATGAGAGTATGGGCATATTGGTCGCTGATCTTGGGAGCCGATATGTTTGCATACTCGCTGTTAGTGGCTTCCTATTTAACCCACTAAGTGTAGTGTTTGACTATTTGGGGAACCGACAATCATATAGTGCTTGCAAGGAGCAACAAGATGATCGTTGGGGCTCTAGTTTTAGTTAAGCCTTTCACTTAGACTGAGTTCGGGGGAATCCATTTACTTGAGGCCCAAGGGTTATGTCCTTAAGACCATGCTTAGTCTCGGCCTTACGGAGATAATTCGGGGGTCCTCACAGGCGTTGGTATCAGAGCCATACTGACTGTAGGTTAGAACTAGCACTGGCGTTAAGTCTAGCAAACCTCCTGGTCAAACTATTTTCAAGTTATCAACACTACCTTGAAAAGTTTAAGTAGGACTATCTTTTATTCCTCATCCATCTTAGTATCATTCTTGTCTTATTCTGGTTTGGATTTGCAAAGCACTAACTTATCTTGTCCTTTCTGTCCTTTAGATGAATCCTCAGTACCTTGTCCGTAAGACCCATGCCGAAGATGTTGATGGATACCCGGCGTTGCTACGAGACATGATGTGGAGGGCGAACTTCACATACCAGCCGACGTACTCCATTTATCGTCGAGACCGAGGGCCAGGGATGGAGGAATACATGGCAATGATTGACATCATTGCTAGGCGTGTTACTGGAAGCATTCCATACCGATTTCAGGAGTATAGCACTTCGGAGGCCATGGCACTTCAGGAAGTGGCTAGGGCGGCTATGAGTCATCTCCGTTATGATTTGACGGAGCTGTCCCAGCCACCCTATGATCATTTCCCCATGCAAGCACATGCCGGGGAAGTGAGCAGATTTGCTAGGATCCAATTTGGTGAAGATCCTCAGGTACGGCAGTTGGCGAGACTGGTACACATCATGGACCAGATGCATCGCTGCACCGTGCATGAGTTGGAGGAGACGCGGCGCCGTCTCATTGAGGCTCAGGAGCACTTGAGGCTCATGTGTGACATGAGGCTTATTCATGCTGATGCACTTTATGGGGCTAATGTGATCTCCCCATACCTTTCTGCGCCACCTGAATATCGTCTTCCCGCTCTAACAAGCCGTATGCATGGCATAGGCATAGGATCACCTTTGCGTCTTCCTAACCTAGGGAACCCAGATGATACAGGATCCCCGAATGCCATTTACTTGATGAGTTTCCGGTGAACTTTGACCGGCGCCATCTTTAGGACCTTAGGATAGTGAGCTCGCTGTCTTGCCATATGAACAATGATGCATGTATCTTTAAATTATTGTAATAGTCTAGTAGTTGTTGGAACCTTTGTTTTTATCTCAAGAAGAACTTTTATTTCGGCACTTACCATTCGCCTAAGGGCTAATATCAATGTAATTGTACCGAAATTCTATGATTTGCTTTTAATGGATCTTGTATTGGCCTTAGTGCCTTTGTACCCCATTTGGTGTTGTGTTCTTGTTTATTTTGTAAATATATCATTATGCATGCTTATGTATAACTTGTTAAATTCTAACCATCCTTATCACTACAGGATGACAGGTCCCAACACCCGCTCTAGAGCGCATCGCGACGAGGGGTCCTCACCCCTCGAACAGCGTTCAGTTGCAATGGGTGAACCTTCTCACCCACGTCATCAGCAAGGTCGCACGCCTGAGGAAGTACTTCCACCACCTCCTAGCATGGCGGAGGTGTTGGCTCAGATCGAGAGGAATAGGATGGACCAGACCAGGATCTTGGAGGCGATTGCTCGTAACACCTCTCCCGCTCCCACTGCAGCCGGAGGAGGTGGGAACCGTAGAGCTCATGGGGGTCTCGCTGAGTTTCAGCGGACTAACCCTCCTACTTTTGCGGGCACGGAGGACCCGATGGAGGCGGAAGACTGGCTGCGGGACATTGAAAAGAAGCTAGCTATCGCTCAATGCACGGGCATTGAGAGAGTACTCTTTGCCAGCTATCAGCTGGAAGGCACTGCTAGCGCATGGTGGGACAATCTCTCCGCCATGCAACTTGATGGAAACATTCCTTCATGGAACGAATTTCGCACAGCTTTCAGAGAGGCACACATTCCTGATGGAGTTATGTCCATCAAGCAACAGCAGTTCCTTGCCTTGATGCAAGGGAAGAAGACGGTCACAGAGTATCTCCACGAGTTCAACTCATTGGCTCGCTATGCCCCAAATGATGTCTCCACCGATGCTCGCCGCCAGAACCGTTTCATGAACGGTTTGACTGAGGAGATGCATCTAGCTTTGGCTGACCATGATTTCCGCAACTTCCAGCATATGGTGAACAAAGCCATAGTGGTGGAACATAAGAGTGTGGCCTTAGAAGAATCCAAGAAGAGGAAGAAGGCAAGACAGAAGTTCAATAGTGGTAGCTATCCTGTGCAACAGATTGCACCACCTCAAAGCTTCGCTATCTAGCTCCAGCACCACTAAGGACTTCCTCAGCATCTCCAGTAGCTCAAAAGTTCAATGGGGGTAAGAACTCCCAAGGCAGCAGCCCATACCGGCCTAATGTCACATGCTATCATTGTGGTCGTTAGGGCCACTATGCAGATAAGTGCCTCGCCAAGCAAATGAGGATGCCTCGCACTCCTCAGGCCCCTACTACATCACCAAGCAAGACCGCACCACCCACGAGAGCAGTATCTACCCCTCCTCAGTCCCCGCGACGTATGAAGTTAACCACGCCACCGCCGAGGAGGCAAGCGGCCTCGACGTCAGATAGGGTACCCTTCTTGTTAATTCTTGCCCAAATCAGTTTTATTTGATTCAGAGCATCTCATTCATTCATAAAAGAGAATATGCTGCACTTAATCAATTTGAAATATTTAAGCTTCACCCACCTTATCATATTCAGTCCCCGGATCGGTTTTCCAAACCGATCAAGTCTGTCGGGACGTAAAAGTAGAAATTGAAAAGACTAATTTCTTGGCAAATTTAATAGTGATAAGTTCAGTGGGTATTGATGTGATATTAGGGATGGATTGGCTATCCAAGAATAAGGGAAAGATCGATTGTGCCCAACGATCGCTTTTGAACCTGTTTAGGACTCAACCATGTCGTTTTTGCACCTTTAGTGGGCAACTCTCATCTTTATGCCCTAGAGGCTAGTACCTCCCTTGATTTGGAAAAAGTACCAGTAGTATGTGACTATCCAGATGTCTTTCCAGAAGAACATCCAGGCATGCCCCCAGATCGCGAAGTTGAATTCGTGATCGAGCTTGCGCCCGGTACCGCCCCAATTTCAAAAAGGCCGTATCGGATGCCTCCTAATGAGTTAGTGGAACTAAAAGAGCAACTTAAAGAACTTTTAGATAAGGGATTCATTAGGCCGAGCTCCTCACCTTGGGGATGTCCGGCTATCTTTGTCAAGAAGAAGGACAAGAGTTTACGGATGTGTGTCGACTACCGTCCGTTTAACGAAGTAACTGTCAAGAACAAGTATCCACTTCCTAGAATAGATGATTTGTTCGATCAATTGAATGGAGCCCAGGTTTTCTCCAAGATCGATTTGAGATTGGGCTACCATCAAATCAAGGTTAGAGCTGAAGACATACCGAAGACAACATTCTCTACTCGATACGGCTTGTACGAGTACACTATCATGTCTTTTGGATTGACAAATGCTCCCGCGTACTTCATGAACCTTATGAATTCGGTTTTCATGGAGTATTTAGATAAGTTTGTTGTCGTATTCATCAATGATATCCTTATCTACTCAAAGGCTGATGAAGAACACGAGCAGCACCTATGGCTTGTGTTGGAGAAGCTTCGGCAGCATCAATTGTATGCCAAATTTAGTAAATGTGAATTCTGGCTGCGCGAAGTTAGTTTCTTGGGTCATATCCTATCCAAGGGTGGTGTCGCTGTTGATCCAAGCAAGGTGCAAGATGTACTTTACTGGAAACAACCCAAGAGCGTCACCGAGATTCGCAGTTTCCTTGGACTTGCGGGATACTACCGCAGATTCATCAAGGATTTCTTTAAAATTGCGAGGCCAATGACCCAACTCTTAAAGAAGGAAAAGAAGTTTGAATGGTCAGCAGAATGTGAGGAAATTTTTCACACCTTGAGAGATCTTCTGACCAAAGTGTGAGCACCCGGATTTATTAAGCTCATAATACTTAGTCATCCAATTGACCCTAGTATTATCAACCAAATAAACCTGGTCTCGAGAGATGTATACTTCCTGAATGCAAGATACATACCTCACAACAAAAGAATGTATCAATTCCGCATACAACACATAGTACAAGCAACAAACCGTGTTAACATTAATATGGAATAGCTATTACAAAAGAGGGGCCCTTAGGCCAAATAGCAACAACTCTAAAAGATAACAGCGGAAGCAAAAGTGCCATAAAGATGGCTATAACACAAAGCCAATCAGTGTGCCTTAACCCCTAGGCATCTGACCGGACCGCCAAGCTAGTCGTCGAAGAAGCTGCAACACATAGCACAAAAGTGAGGCTGCTCACCTTCTTCCTCTGCAACAACAGCCACAAAAATGCCACAACCACGGGCAGATGAGTACATAAAGTACTCCGCAAGACTTACGTGTAAGATAACAGGCCTATAACATATGCTACACGCAAGCTTTATGTAAGTGGAAGCTGTATGTCTCATTTTAGCATAAAGCAACATTTATTTGCAATAATGTAATATATTTAAAGGCAAGTTATCAAATCTGTTTTTAACATTCAAATATCAAGTTTGACAACGATAATAACAATAAGTAGATGACAACAACAATCCTAGAAGTGACTAACCCAATAGTCACCACAACAATAGCATGAACTCCCCGTTCATACCTACCAGGTCAAGTTTTAATTAAATGTTGTAGTCTAACTCTTGCAAAACCTAACCAAGCGTGTCCATAACCTAGACGAGGCTATTCAATAGTTTTATCCTGCAGGTGTACCACTGCACCCACACGCCGATCGCCTTTCCTTTACGCACACTTCCGAAGGTGTGCTGGCACGGCTAAGTCCTACGAGACCTTTCCAAAGGATGAATGCTAATTACGAGCTGCACAACCCACGGGGAGAAGGAGACAATAGACGACCTACCCGGAAGCTAATGCTCCCCTCCCACACTATACATATACATTTGTCTCTGAAAACACACCAACCGAGCTCGCTCATAATTAACACCTCCTAGAGTACTTAGTCAAGAGGGGTTCCATATGCCCCTCGCGTGGTTAGTACGCATAATTGCTTGGAGAGTGTATCACAAGATGTTCGGTCCTTGGTGACTCTGCATACAACCACATCCAAAACCGCACCATCCATCCAATATGCCCAAGTCCAATCCACACATTTATTTTCAGGTTTTGTATTTACAAAGTAACAAAGCACAAGTGCTGGACATATAATAGGAATATTTAGATTTGTGTGATCAAGATCATCGACTAATTCGATGATCGCCCATTGCTACCGTTAACTAAGCAATGCTAAGCAATTTATTTCGCAATCTACTAAGTGATAAGAACTCATCCAACGAGATCCAACCACAGCAAATAACCTAGGCTCATTGGTAGTAGAGGACAAACAATTCCTATAGATTATGCAACTATAGGATTACTAGCGACATTTTAACACAAAGTAGCATGCATACATACAAGTAAAACAATATATTAACCTTTAAAGTAATGGGGCGTTAGAGGGGATATGATCAAACTGCTTGCCTTGTTGCTGTTGCTCAAGTTGTGGCTGAGGATCACTCTCGGGATCGCCACAAATGTCGAATCCTAACGAAAGAGCGAAAAAGAACCGATAAGAACAAAGAAACCAAAAAGACTCAACAGCCAACTTTCTCCAAAAGACTTGAAAATTTTACAGCAGAAAGATATTGATTTAACATGAATTTTGCAACAAAAATCAATTGATTTGGATCCTTAATGCAAAAGATATGATGAAATCAAATCTGCTCAGCCTAATTAATTAAAAATGTGTTACTATTCATCGCAAAAATTTCTAGACATGCAGAGGAATTGAAATTTTTAAGGTAGCATAAGACCCTCATAAGATGAACAACCAAATTGGATTCATCTCAATTGGAGCTATAATGCACCTTGTATTAATTTTTGAAACAGGAACTTGAACAAAATTAAAATGCATGATTATTCTTTCTGAAAACAGTAACATGTTCAAAACTATTTTTCCTAGTAATTTCATCCTTATAGGAATCCAACAAACTTGGATTCACGCAAAAAGAGTTTACAGATAATTAGTTATGCATTTTACAAGTTAAAGGATTTCTAGTGAAACAATTAAAGCCTATACAAAGTCAAGGTTAATTCTGGACATTCTTGTAACTATAACATGATTGAAACTATTTTTAGATTAAAGTATAGCTACTAACAGAATTAACAAAACTGATTTCAACTAAAAAGGAGTTATAATGAATTTGTTATGCATTTTACCATATAACTGAAATTGTAATACATTAAATAAACTGAGAAAGATTAGAATTTAATTTCAGGTTTTTCTGGAGTCATATTAATCTTCTAAATATTTTTAGATTAAAATTTAGAGCATAACAGAATTAATACCACTGGAGTCCTCTAAAATGAATTAACATGAAAAAGATATGCATTTCTAAAGATTAATACCTTTTCCAGTTCATAAATAATTCTATCGAAATTTTAAATTTTGAAATCGACGTGGGCGATTGTGGGCAGAGATCTTGCATCGGACGGCCCAGTCCATGGAAACAGCTTAGCAGCCGCCGCTGCTGGGAGGATGAACGGGATCGTTGATCTTGGATCCAACGGTCCACGTTGAATCCACCGCGACGCTGCTTGAACGCGACGCTGAAATGGCGTGGCGATTGTGGACCGTAGATCTCAAGATGAACGGCTCACAACCACGCCCACACAGTGAACTAGAGAATGCCCAAGCGAATCTCAGCCGCAAATCGCGAGATGGACGGTCCACAGTGGATGAAGAACAAATTACTACGAGATCTAGACCGAAGATCTACAAAATGGAGGGCTCCTAACGAGCCACGTCGCTTAGACCGAAAACGACAGCACTCGCGTCCGACAAAATGCCCGCGGCACTCACCGGCGGCTAGCCGGCGATGCACGCCATCTCAGCGTGTGCCAAGGGCACCTACGGGTGCACATTAGCACCGCAGTCACGCCAGCACCACTCACACCTCCGGTGAGGGTCCACCGCGGCGGCGCGACGGCGAGAAGCGGCGGCGACGCTACGGTAAACGACGGAAGCAAAGGGGAGCTCCGCAGCGAGCAATCAAGCGGGTGCCCGAGCTTTAGTGAGCTACCAGGGACCTACCTGGATGTCGCGGAGGCACCGGGGAAGTCGGAGGAGCACTGGCGGCGGGAGGCTTGCCGTAGTGGAGACGAAGACGCGGGGAAGTCGACCTGAGCCAAATCAACACGACCGCGTCATCGGGGTAGGTTAAGAAGGGCTCTGGGATGCTTCCAGCGCGAGGAATCGGAACGAGAAGCACTCACCGTCGCCGGAGATGAAGAGGGGTGCTCGCGGCCGAAAACGGGGGAAACTCTGATTGCGGCCGCGCCTGTACAGGTAAGCCAAATCGAGTTAGGGTGTTTGCTCCAAGAGGGTAGAGGGAGGAATGGGAACAGAGAAGGGAGCGAGGGCGCCACTTGAGCACCAGTTCCACCGATGAGCTTCACGGGCGAAAATGGCGGCGAGGTGAAGTGGTTGATCGGAGCCCAAACAAGCTGAGTGGGTGCTAGCTAGAGCTCCATGGCGGCGAAAAGAAGCTAAGAGCGAAGGTAGGGAGCTTAAGTAGCAAGGAATGGAGGAGGGCAATGGCTCGGAGTGCCTCGGGTGCTCTGGGTCAAAGGGAAACTCCGAGGCGACGGGAGCAGTTGGAGCGGAGACTTCCGGGGGAGGAGCACGCAGGAGCATTAATTGCGCGACAGAGCGACCCGTTGAAGCCTGCGGGGAGGTGACTTGACGGTGCCCCCACCCCCTGCCATGACACAGAGAGAGAGCGCGCGAGAGAGAAGGTGCGGGAGGAGGACGACGACGCGGAGCTGCCCGATTCGCATCCAACGGCTGGGAAAACACCAGGTGGGCGAAGGGGTACGCAGACTTGGGGCCGTGAGATTAGGATCCAACGGCTCCCGACGAAAGCGCCAGCGCGAGCCCACCGGGTGCAATTAGTTGGTTGGACCAAGTCCATTGACTCGAGCCCAAGTCTGACTCAGACCCAAGGAACAGTGAACCAGTTTGAGTTTGAATTTGGACCTGAGGTTTTGAGAATTTAATTGAGGTACTAAAACAACTCCAAAATTTATGAAAATTTAACTGGAGCTTTCCGACATGATGATTAACCTCCCTTAAAATTTCCAGAGGTTTTAATGCCCTGCATTCTTCTCCAGAAATTTCAGAAGGTTGGATATTAAGGTTTGACCAGCTTTGACTGGGTTGACTTGCCTCTAAAACTATTCAAATAATTTCTAAAAATTATGAGAAAATTCAGAGGTGTTACAAGTCATCCCAAGAACTTGGGAAAAATATTTACAAGAAGTTGGCACAAGATTTTTATCTTGGAGGTTTTTGATTTGAGTGATTTGGAGAATTTGACTTTTGATTTTGATTTTCTATAATTCCTTTACAAGAATTACAGATTTGGCCAAGTATTCCCAATTGAAGAAAAAGTTTTAATTTCTCCTCATTTTTATTACCTTTGAAACACACACTTACGTTTGGGATGTTACAAAATCTCCTCCTTACAAATCTGCCCCGAGATTTGGCTCACTCGAAAAGAAAGATGGATAGTCCGCACGCAGACGATCTTCCCTTTCCCAAGTAGCCTCATCCTCGTAATGGTTCGACCACTCGAACTTTAAGGAACTTGATGGTCTTATTCCTTGTTCTTCGCTCGGACTCATCGAGTATGCGAACAGGGTGCTCGCGATAGGTCAAATCTTCCTGAACATCGAGAGTTTCCAACGGAGCTTCCTCAGTTGGAACACGGAGGCACTTCTTTAGCTGGGATACATGGAAGACATCATGTACCCCCTCAAGTGCAGATGGCAATTCCAACTTATAGGCAACAGCTCCATTCTTCTCGATAACGCGGTAGGGACCGACATATCGAGGAGCTAACTTGCCCTTAACGCCGAAACGTTGATGGCCCTTCAAAGGAGAGACTTTGAGATAAACAAAGTCATTGGGCTCAAAGCTCAACTCACGACGACGGCGATCCGCATAGCTCTTTTGCCGGGATTGAGCCGTGCGCAAACGCTCACGAATAAGCTGGACTTGGCGCTCAGCCTCATTGATTGAGTCCGGGCCAAAGAGAGGTCTCTCACCGGTCTCGACCAGTTCAACGGGTTCTACACTTTCTCCGTATAAGGCCTCGAAGGTGCCATGCCGAGACCGGCTCGAAAGTCTGTTGTTATAAGAAAACTTCGGCGAATGGTAAGCATTTCTCCCAATGCTTCCCATAGGAAAGGACACAAGCACGAAGCATGTCTTCCAAAACCTGGTTGACCCTCTCGGTCTGACCATCGCTTTGAGGATGATATGTCAGTGCTAAAGGTAAGACGGGTCCCCATAGCCTCTTGCGAGACTATGCCAAAACACAGGCGGTGAAAAGCGCATCATGATCGAAACGATCGTCTTAGGCACACCGCAAGCGCAATCGACGAGAGATGTAGAGGTCCGCCAAGAGGCTTACACTAAGGTTAGCCCGCACGCGAAAATGGGCTACTTTTGTCAATCGATCGATGACAACCCGGATGGAGTCCTTACCACGGTGTTCGGGCGCACCGGTGATAAAATCCATACCGATCGAATCCCACTTCCACTCGAGAATAGGCAAAGGTCAAGCAGCCCCACAGACGCCGATGCTCGCCTTGACACGACGACACACGTCGCACTCAGCAACGAACTTCGCAATCTCCCTCTTCATGCGAGTCCACCAAAATCTCTGACGGAGATCCTGATACATCTTGGTGGCCCCGGGATGAATAGACAAAGGCGAATCATGGGCTTCGCGGAGAATCAAATTCCGCAACTCCATGTCCTTTGGAACCACAAGGCGTTGCCCGAACCTCACAACACCATGCTCATCCTCAGCGAAGCACTTGGTTGTTCCGTTCTTGACCTTCTCCTTGATGTGGCCCACTCCAACATCCAACTGCTGAGCGGACTTGATCCGATCCACCAAGGTTGGTTGCACAACCATGGCAGCGAGGGAACCATGCTCAACTAAACTGAGGTTGAGACGCTGGAATTCCTCCTGAAGAGTGGGCTGACGCCCCTTGAGCAGCAAGGCATTACAATGCGCTTTGCGACTAAGCGCATCGGCAACGACATTAGCCTTGCCCGGATGGTAGTGAATACCCATATCATAATCCTTGATCAACTCCAACCATCTCCTTTGCCTGAGGTTCAGGTCAGGTTGGGTGAACAAATACTTTAGGCTCTTGTGATCCGAATACACCTCACAACGATTACCGATTAGGTAATGTCGCCAAATCTTAAGTGCATGAATCACAGCAGCTAGCTCCAAATCATGAGTAGGGTAGTTGAGTTCATGAGGTCTCAATTGCCTTGATGCATAGGCCACTACCTTGCCTTCTTGCATAAGGACACAACCGAGGCCTCGACGAGAAGCATCGCAATAGATATCGAAGCTGCGATGGACATCGGGAAGAACGAGGACGGGAGCGGTGGTCAAACGTTTCTTGAGTATATGGAAACTTGCCATGCAAGCATCAGACCACAAGAACTTCTTGTCCTTTTTGAGCAACTCACATCGGCCAGCGATCTTGGAGAAGTTCTCGATAAAGCGCGATAATATCCCGCTAAACCAAGAAAACTCCGCACTTCGGTGACCGAAGTAGGCGGACTCCATGAAAGAACATCATTGACCTTGCTAGGGTCAACGGCTACGCCTCCTGCTGAAAGAACGTGGCCTAAGAAAGACACTTCCTTCAACCAGAATGCACACTTGCTTGAACTTCGCCGTACATGGTGCTCACACAGCTTGCTCAACACAAGCTTCAGATGCTCGGCGTGTTCCTCATCGTTCTTGGAGTAGATAAGAATATCATCGATGAAGACCACGACAAACTTATCCAAATACTCCATGAATACCGAATTCATGAGGTTCATGAACAAGGCAGAGCATTGGTTGTTTAATGACATGACAAAGGTACTCATACAAGCCGTCACGAGTAGAGAACGCCGTCTTTGGAATATCCTCAGTCGAATCCAAGACTGATGATATCCCACTCTCAAATCAATCTTGGAGAAAACTCGAGCTCCAAGTTAATTGATCAAGAGATCGTCGATGCGGGCAATGGATACTTGTTCTTCATCACTTCATTAAGTGGGCGGTAATCAACGCACATGCGTAAAGTACCGCCCTCCTTCTTTTTCACGAAGATTGCCGGACAACCCCAAGGAGATGAGCTAGGCGGATGAAACCCTTCTCTTGCAGCTCACTTAATCTGTTTCTTCAACTCCACCAACTCGCTCGGTGGCATCCGATAAGGCCTCTTTGAGATAGGGGCGTACAGGGAGCCAACTCAATGACAAACTCGAGGTCTCGAACGGGTGGCATCCCTGGAAGATCTGCGGGAAAGACATCAACGAAGTCACAAACTGTTGGGACTCTGCTAATATCAAGAGCGGGCTTCGCTTCAAGCGTGAAGAGATGGGGGCCTAGCAGCTTCGGCGAAAAGCAAACCTGCTCGCCGGAGGGACTAGATAGAGAGATGAGCTTCCTGGCGCAATCGATTTGCCCCATGTGCTGGGACAACCAATCCATGCCAAGAATCACATCAAGACTCGCTGAATGGAGAAGGATAAGGTTCGCTAAGAACCCTACCCCTTCGATCTCGATAGGGACATCCTACACTCGACTCGCTCTCAACTCCGAATCAGAGAGCGAATGAGAAGCGGGACCGACAATGGAGAGAAAAGAAGCTCTCCAACAAGCAAAGAAAAGACTCAGAAACAAAGGAATGAGATGCTCCTGAATCAAACAAAACAGTAGTAGGGTGAGAGTTAACAGAAAGTGTACCTAGCACGACGTCGGGTGCCTCCTGAGCCTCCTCTGCGGTGACGGCGTTGACGCGACCACTACCCACGCCTGGTAGCGGGGCGATCTTCCGTCTCGCGAAGATCCACCTCCTTGCCCGCGTCCTCCATTAGGACGAGGGGCTACTCCGGTCTTCTTAGGGCAATTATTTGCATAATGGCCCTTTTGGCTACAGAAGAAACAAGTGACATTGGCCGCCGGATTGCGGGGGCCACTCTGCTGACTAGCAAGCGACGCGGATCGGGCACGGCACGCAAAGGACGAGGGAGGCGGTGACCTCGGGTGTCAAGATCGAGATCGAACCCAAGACCGCCTCAAGCGAGGGCGGGAAGAACTGGGCCTGGAAGTCTTGTAGGTCTCCCACTTGCGCTTACGGAATCCATAAGCTCGAGCCGCATGCTCACGACGATGGCCTTGTCGACCAAGGTCCGGAAATCGAAAGTCGACAATGGATAGCTTGTCCTTCACTCCCGGACAAGCCACGCTCAACTTGGCACCTTAGCCATATCGGTGGCCACATCCTCGGGAGCATAACGAGCTAGATGGTTGAACTCGTATACATACTCCATGATCGAAGCTCGCCTTGCTTGAGTGCAAGAAACTCCTGCTTCTTGATCTCCATCAAGCCGGCAGGGATGTGAGCCCGACGGAAGGCAGTACGAAACTCCTCCCAAGAAATGGTGTGGTCTACGGGCTGCATGGTGAGAAAGCTCTCCCACCATGACAAAGCTGCACCCTCAAGCTGGTGCGATGCAAACAGCGCCTTCTCGTGCTCCTGGCACTGCGCTATGCGAAGCTTCCGCTCCACAAGACGAAGCCAATCGTCCGCATCCAAAGGGTCCTCAGACCGAGAAAAGGTAGGGGGCTGGGTACGAAGAAACTCCGCGAGTCCTCCACGCGGCTGATGGGCATTCCCTGGCCCAGATCCTGAAGCTCCGGAAAGTGCAGTGGTGTTGCGCGCGATGACGTCCAGTAGAACTCTCCTGTCATCCGCGCGGTTGCGCTCAATCTGCAGAAGGACCTCGGCCATGGTCGGAGGAGGAGGAAGCTCCTCGCCCCGACCGGCCGATCGCCTTGGCCGCTACGAAAAGCTTCCGCCATCCTGTTACAAGAAATTTTGGTTAGCAACTAGACTCGAAAACAAAGCCTTAAAGAAAGCAAAAAGCGATCGACTAGGGGAATGGAATATCACCCTAAGCGAAAGCCAAAACAGCGAGTAAATCAACTTTAGAAGCTTCTAAAAGACCCTAAAAACAGCCAAGAAACACCAAAAGCAAGGCTCAACTTCTCAACTCAACTAACCCGTATTGAATGAACGAGTAATTGATGGAGAAGATTAAAAATCAGATTGTAAGAGGAGATCTAAGACTATTAGAGAGCAAGGTTAATGCAGCGAAATAAGTGTTAGATACTTAACTAACTAGTATCACATCTTACCCTTTTATTCCCACAAATTTTAGTTGATTAACCTCTCATTTTCTATCTCATTTACTAGCTTAAGCATTGCTGCCCTAAAATGCTTGCTTGCTGTCCAGAATTTTCAGATTTGAGTTTCACCTTCAAATACTTCTATTCTTCACCAAAAAGGTAGCCAAGACATCAATTTAGAACTCTCATATGTTTTCCAAACCCAATTAATCGATAACAACTATTTTGTAGAAGGGAAGAGAGGAAAACAACTTTTAAAACTCAAATTAGAGTGAGATGAGAAGAGAAAGCTAAGATAGATGAGGAGTAAAATCTGAGAATTTTCTTAAGCTTTCAAAACTCATTTGACACTTTGAAATTAGGTTTTCAAAATATCCTAAAGACGACCAAGCTTGCGTTACTACGGTCAGAACGGCTCTGATACCAACTTTTGTGAGCACCCGGATTTATTAAGCTCATAATACTTAGTCATCCAATTGACCCTAGTATTATCAACCAAATAAACCGGTCTCGAGAGATGTATACTTCCCGAATGTAGTATACATACCTCACAACAAAAGAATGTATCAATTCCGCACAACACATAGTACAAGCAACAAACCGAAGTTAACATTAATATGGAATAGCTATTACAAAAGAGGGCCCTTAGGCCAAATAGCAACAACTCTAAAAGATAACAATGAAGCAAAAGTGCCATAAAGATGGCTATAACACAAAGCCAATCGGTGTGCCTTAACCCCTAGGCATCTCGACCGACCGCCAAGCTAGTCGTCAAGAAGTCGCAACACATAGCACAAAAGTGAGGCTGCTCACCTTCTTCCTCTGCAACAACAGCCACAAAAATGCCACAACCACGGCGAGATGAGTACATAAAGTACTCCGCAAGACTTACGTGTAAGATAACAGGCCTATAACATATGCTACACGCAAGCTTTATGTAAGTGGAAGCTGTATGTCTCATTTAACATTTATTTGCAATAATGTAATATATTTAAAGGCAAGTTATCAAATCTGTTTTTAACATTCAAATATCAAGTTTGACAACGATAATAACAATAAGTAGATGACAACAACAATCCTAGAAGTGACTAACCCAATAGTCACCACAACAATAGCATGAACTCCCGCTCATACCAACCAGTCAAGTTTTAATTAAATGTTGTAGTCTAACTCTTGCAAAACCTAACCAAGCGTGTCCATAACCTAGGGCGAGGCTATTCAATAGTTTTATCCTGCAGGTGTACCACTGCACCCACACGCCGATCGCCTTTCCTTTACGCACACTTCCGAAGGTGTGCCGCACAGCTAAGTCCTCTGAGACCTTTCCAAAGGATGAATGCTAATTACGAGCTGCACAACCCACGGGAGAAGGAGACAATAGGCGACCTACCCGAAGCTAATGCTCCCTCCCACACTATACATATACATTTGTCTTTGAAAACACACCAACCGAGCTCGCTCATAATTAACACCTCCTAGAGTACTTAGTCAAGAGGGGTTCCATATGCCTCAGCGTGGTTAGTACGCATAATTGCTTGGAGAGTGTATCACAAGATGTTCGGTCCTTGGTGACTCTAGCATACAACCACATCCAAAACCGCACCATCCATCCAATATGCCCAAGTCCAATCCACACATTTATTTTCAGGTTTTGTATTTACAAAGTAACAAAGCACAAGTGCTGGACATATAATAGGAATATTTAGATTTGTGTGATCAAGATCATCGACTAATTCGATGATCGCCCATTGCTACCGTTAACTAAGCAATGCTAAGCAATTTATTTCGCAATCTACTAAGTGATAAGAACTCATCCAACGAGCTCCAACCACAGCAAATAACCTAGGCTCATTGGTAGTAGAGGACAAACAATTCCTACAGATTATGCAACTATAGGATTACTAGCGACATTTTAACACAAAGTAGCATGCATACATACAAGTAAAATAATATATTAACCTTTAAAGTAATGGGGCGTTAGAGGGGATATGATCAAACTGCTTGCCTTGTTGCTGTTGCTCAAGTTGTGGCTGAGGATCACTCTCGGGATCGCCACAAATGTCGAATCCTAACGAAAGAGCGAAAAAGAACCGATAAGAACAAAGAAACCAAAAAGACTCAACAGCCAACTTTCTCCAAAAGACTTGAAAATTTTACAGCAGCAAGATATTGATTTAACATGAATTTTGCAACAAAAATCAATTGATTTGGATCCTTAATGCAAAAGATATGATGAAATCAAATCTGCTCAGCCTAATTAATTAAAAATGTGTTACTATTCATCGCAAAAATTTCTAGACATGCAGAGGAATTGAAATTTTTAAGGTAGCATAAGAACCTCATAAGATGAACAACCAAATTGGATTCATCTCAATTGGAGCTATAATGCACCTTCTATTAATTTTTGAAACAAGAACCTGAACAAAATTAAAATGCATGATTATTCTTTCTGAAAACAGTAACATGTTCAAAACTATTTTTCCTAGTAATTTCATCCTTAGAGGAATCCAACAAACTTGGATTCACGCAAAAAGAGTTTACAGATAATTAGTTATGCATTTTACAAGTTAAAGGATTTCTAGTGAAACAATTAAAGCCTATACAAAGTCAAGGTTAATTCTGGACATTCTTGTAACTATAACATGATTGAAACTATTTTTAGATTAAAGTATAGCTACTAACAGAATTAACAAAACTGATTTCAACTAAAAAGGAGTTATAATGAATTTGTTATGCATTTTACCATATAACTGAAATTCTAATACATTTAATAAACTGAGAAAGATTAGAATTTAATTTCAGGTTTTTCTGGAGTCATATTAATCTTCTAAACATTTTTAGATTAAAATTTAGAGCATAACAGAATTAATACCACTGGAGTCCTCTAAAAATGAATTAACATGAAAAAGATATGCATTTCTAAAGATTAATACCTTTTCCAGTTCATAAATAATTCTATCGGGAAATTTTAAATTTTGAAATCGACGTGGACGATTGTGGGCCGTAGATCTTGCATCGGACGGCCCAGGTCCATGGAAACAGCGCGCAGCGCGGCCGCGCGGGAGGATGAACGGGGACCGTTCATCTTGGATCCAACGGTCCACGTTGAATCCACCGCGACGCGTTTGAACGACGCGCGTGCGAAATGGCGTGGCGATTGTGGACCGTAGATCTCAAGATGAACGGCTCACAACCACGCCCACACAGTGAACTAGAGAATGCCCAAGCGAATCTCAGCCGCAAATCGCGAGATGGACGGTCCACAGTGGATGAAGAACAAATTACTACGAGATCTAGACCGAAGATCTACAAAATGGAGGGCTCCTAACGAGCCACGTCGCTTAGACCGAAAACGACGGCACTCGCGTCCGACAAAATGCCCGCGGCACTCACCGGCTACTTAGCCGGCGATGCACGCCATCTCGCCACAGTGCCAAGGGCACCTACTGGGTGGACATTAGCACCGCGTCACGCCAAAGACCACTCACACCTCCGGTGAGGTCCACCATGGCGCGCGACGGCGAGAAGCGGCGGCGACGCTACTGATACGACGGCAAGAAGGGGAGCTCCGCAATGAATCAAGCGGGTGCCCGAGCTTTAGTGAGCTACCGGGACCTACGGATGTCGCGGAGGCACCGGGAAGTCGGAGGAGCATCGGCGGGGAGGCTTGCCAAGAAGGAGACGAAGACGCGGAAGTCGACTGAGCCAAATCAACACGACCGCGTCATCGGGGTAGGTTAAGAAGGGCTCTGGGATGCTTCCAGCGCGAGGAATCGGAACGAGAAGCACTCACCGTCGCCGGAGATGAAGAGGGGTGCTCGCGGCCGAAAACGGGAAACTCGATTGCGGCACTGCTGCATGTAAGCCAAATCGAGTTAGGGTGTTTGCTCCAAGAGGGTAGAGGGAGGAATGGGAACAGAGAAGGGAGCGAGGGCGCCACTTGAGCACCAGTTCCACCGATGAGCTTCACGGGCGAAAATGGCGGCGAGGTGAAGTGGTTGATCGGAGCCCAAACAAGCTGAGTGGGTGCTAGCTAGAGCTCCATGGCGGCGAAAAGAAGCTAAGAGCGAAGGTAGGGAGCTTAAGTAGCAAGGAATGGAGGAGGGCAACGGCTCGGAGTGCCTCGGGTGCTCTGGGTCAAAGGGAAACTCCGAGGCGACGGGAGCAGTTGGAGCGGAGACTTCCGGGGCAGGAGCACGCAGGAGCATTAATTGCGCGACAGAGCGACCCGTTGAAGCCTGCGGGGAGGTGACTTGACGCTGCCCCCACCCCCCTGCCATGACATAGAGAGAGAGCGCGCGAGAGAGAAGGTGCGGGAGGAGGACGACGACGCGGAGCCGCCCGATTCGCATCCAACGGCTGGGAAAGCACCGGGTGGGCGAAGGGGTACGCAGACTTGGGGCCGTGAGATTAGGATCCAACGGCTCCCGACGAAAGCGCCAGCGCGAGCCCACCGGGTGCAATTAGTTGGTTGGACCAAGTCCATTGACTCGAGCCCGAGTCTGACTCAGACCCAAGGAACAGTGAACCAGTTTGAGTTTGAATTTGGACCTGAGGTTTTGAGAATTTAATTGAGGTACTAAAACAACTCCAAAATTTATGAAAATTTAACTGGAGCTTTCTGACATGATGATTAACCTCCCTTAAAATTTCTAGAGGTTTTAATGCCCTGCATTCTTCTCCAGAAATTTCAGAAGGTTGGACATTAAGGTTTGACCAGCTTTGACTGGGTTGACTTGCCTCTAAAACTATTCAAATAATTTCTAAAAATTATGAGAAAATTCAGAGGTGCTACAAGTCATCCCAAGAACTTGGGAAAAATATTTACAAGAAGTTGGCACAAGATTTTTATCTTGGAGGTTTTTGATTTGAGTGATTTGGAGAATTTGACTTTTGGATTTTGATTTTCTATAATTCCTTTACAAGAATTACAGATTTGGCCAAGTATTCCCAATTGAAGAAAAAGTTTTAATTTCTCCTCATTTTTATTACCTTTGAAACACACACTTACGTTTGGGATGTTACACAAAGCTCTCGTGCTCATCCTGCCCGATATTCATAAGAGCTTCGATATTTATTGTGATGCATCTCGCCATGGGCTCGGTTGTGTGCTTATGCAAGAGGGACAAGTTGTGGCATATGCGTCGAGGCAATTGAGGCCTTATGAAGCTAATTACCCCACACATGACTTAGAGCTTGCAGCTGTAGTTCACGCTTTGAAAATATGGCAACATTACCTCACAGCTAATCGCTGCGAGGTTTACACCGATCACAAGAGTCTCAAATACATTTTCACCCAAGCCGATCTGAACTTGAGGCAAAGAAGATGGCTTGAGTTGATCAAGGATTATGATATGGGACTTCATTATCATCCCGGAAAAGCCAATGTGGTTGCCGATGCATTGAGCAAAAAATATCAATGCAACTGTGTATCGGTAACTCCATTTTCAGCAGGATTGTGTGCTGCAATGCAACGTCTCCACCTAGAAATAATTGAAGAAGGTTCTCTAGCTTCCCTAAGTGTGAATTTTACACTTGAGGATCAGATTCGAGAAGCTCAAAAGACCGACATGGAAGCCGCAAAGATCCGGTCTGAAATGAAGAGAGGCAAGGCCAAATGCTTCAAAGAAGATGCACATGGTGCCCTTTGTTTCGGAAACCGGTTGGTAGTACCTTTTGATCACACTTTGAGAGAGCTTATTCTTAAAGAGGCTCATGATTCTAAGTTCTCTATTCATCCAGGTAGTACCAAGATGTAGCACGATTTAAAGAAATGACTTTGGTGGAGTCGAATGAAACAACAAATCGCTCAATATGTTGCCGGTTGTGATGTATGCCAAAGAGTCAAGGCTGAGCATTTAAAGCCAGCAGGTACTCTACAACCCCTGCCCATTCCCAAGTGGAAATGGGAAGAAGTTGGCATGGATTTTATCACCGGCCTTCCAAGAACTCAATCTGGGTTCGATTCCATTTGGGTGATCGTCGATCGCCTAACAAAGTTTGCTCACTTTATTCCTATCAAGACCACTTACCCCGGAGCCAAGCTAGCAGAACTGTATATCTTCAAGATCGTTTGCCTCCATGGGGTACCAAAAGTAATTGTGTCGGATAGAGGCCCTCAATTCACATCCCACTTTTGGGGTTGCTTACATAAAGCCATGGGGACCAATCTATCTTTCAGCTCTGCTTACCATCCGCAAACAGATGGACAAACTGAAAGGGTGAACCAAATTTTAGAAGACCTTCTCCGAGCTTGTGTGCTATCCTATAGCAACAATTGGGAGAAATGCTTACCGTTTGGAGTTCTCCTACAACAATAGTTTCCAATCAAGCATACAAATGTCCCCCTTTAAGGCATTGTATGGGAGAGCTTGTAGGACACCTTTGAACTAGTCTGAAGCCGGGGAGAGACCGTTTTATGGTCCAACCTTGGTGGAGGACGCGGAAGAGCAAGTTCGTGTCGTCCGCGAACGACTCCGGACGGCTCAATCTCGTCAAAAATCTTATGCCGACCATCGTCGTCGTGAGTTGAGTTTTAAAGTGGACGATCATGTCTACCTTAAAGTCTCTCCAATGAAAGGAATGCATCGTTTCCAAGTTAAAGGCAAATTGGCACCTCGCTACATCGGACCATTCCGTGTCCTAGCCAAAATAGGATCGGTAGCCTATCGATTGGAATTGCCACCTTCACTATCGGATGTTCACGATGTATTCCATGTTTCTCAATTGAAGAAGTGTCTTCGTGTACCAACCGAAGCCACTGAGTTAGAAGAACTCGAATTGCAATCCGATCTTTCTTATCCGGAGCGTCCTATCCGCATTCTTGAAGAAGCAGAACGCAAGACAAGGAATCGCAATATCAAGTTCATCAAAGTACAATGGAGCAACCATACTGAAGATGAAGCTACTTGGGATTGTGAGGATCAATTCCGGCAAGAATATCCGGAACTCTTTACTTGAAGTGCCTTCGTATCAAGAAAGGCAAGGTTAAACAAAGCAATGGTAAGGAAAACGTAAGTTTATACTTGGTAATCATACAATGCATCTTAGCACTATCTTTGAAAGAAATAAAGACAACTGATATAATAAAATCTTTTAGAACCTTTCTATCCAACTTCCACCCTACCGCGATCTCGGGGTCGAGATCTTTTGTAAGGGGGGGAGGTTTGTCACATCCCCAAATAAATAAAAAGGATTACTGTACATCTCATGATATTCCCAAATTAATAAAGCTAATTACTATGCATCTCATTAGCATGCATCATGATTTCTAGCATTTACATTATATATTGCACTTGGAAAATCAGTGAAAACGATGAAACTTACATTGTAAATGGAACCCCAAAAGAAAAACCAAAACAAATGCTACTGAAGTTTCCCTGGAAATAATTTATTCAAATACTATATTAATTATCATGAACTAATATAATTTTTCCTAAATTTTTGGAACAAGTTTAAACCCTATTAAAATTCAAACCCAATTATATAACCTACCTTAAGTTTGAATTTATACTATACCAATTATATCATGAACAGTATGATATTATAATTTTTATGAGCATTAGACTATCCCAGGAACCTCTGGAAATTATTTCAGAATTTTTGGGATTTTATTTATATTTTTAAGGCTCTGGTCAAACTGGAGGATCAAATTTAAGTCTTAGTCAAACCCTAAACCAAACATGGTCACTACTGTTCACCGGGTTCGAACCCGACCAGGCAAACCGGCTCAGCCCAACCAACTTATTGCACCAAACGGGAACCCTCCGATCGGAAATCAACGGCGTGGATCGCGTAACCCTTCGGCCCCGTCCATATGTTCACGTTTAATGCTAACCGTCCAGATCTGATCCAACGGCCCGCGCCCACTCACTTACGCGGGCGAACGCGCGAGCGCGTTGTGCGACTGCCACGCCGGGCCCACCTGTCGGAATTGTCACTCACCTCGCGCAGGAGGGCTTCGCCACGCGGCCGGCCTTCTCCGACGCACCCAGAACGACTCTTCGACGCCGTCAATCCACCGCCCTCCCCAGCCTATCGCATTGCTCCCTCGCTTGACGCCACCTCCGTTCCATCGCTCGACCGAGGATAAGTCATCCCCAAACCCTTGCAAGCTCCTCACTTCTCCTCTGTTGACTGAGGGGAGCGAAGCTTGCTCAGGCTCATCCCTTCGGTAAGATCCGTGCTCCAAGGATTCTTTGGCTCCTACATTCGTTCCTGTCTCCCTTTTTGCTAACCTTAGCTCATGTCCTTACTTGTAGCCCCCGGACCACCAAGGTGCTCTTGCGAGCTTTGGAGCGTGCACTGGGTGGCCCCTTCGTGTCATTTTCGTCTCCGGTGAGCTCCTCTCAATTTCTTTTGCGTCACAATGTGCCTTAGGGCCTAACTAACATTTCCCCTCAACTAATTTGTCGGATTATTGTCAGGAGCTAGGGAATTTGAGATTTCCCCCCTTATCGGGCAAGAACCCTATTTCATCTCCCATTGTCGTTCGGGTAAGACGCTTACCAATCCTTTGTTTTTACACCATCCCCTTATCCTCCTTAACCTCCCCAGAACACTCATTGTTCTTCGTTTTGTGCCATGAGCCCTACCCTCGGAGAGCTTACCGCCGCCGTCGCCATTGCCGTGGCCAACCCGCACCCGAGCTTCTCCGGCCTCTCCTAAGCCTCGGTAAGCTTCAGTGCGCCTCACTTTAGCTAATGCGCGCGCTTGTTTGCACACCGCGGAGCTTAATTCGCACATGCACGCACACCGTGGGAGCGCCGCCGCCTAGCTCAGGCGCGCCGCCGCCTAGCTCAGCGCCGCCGCCCTCTGAACCACCGGGGACTTCGCCAAGGCACCTTATGTTCAAGAAGAACCGAGAACCCATTTCTGCCCATAGATTGCGCCGCCGTGGACCCTAGCTCCGGCGAGGCTCCGGGCAATGTCGCGGGCAGGGAGCTCCCCTGTGTCGGAACCTCCGACCGGTACTGTAGCTCGGAGTTTGAACCAAATCGCGGTCGTTTAGGGTTAATCAGGGTTTAAATGCGCTAATGATTGAGCTTTAATTAGCCTTGAGTGTATGACATGTGGGTCCATGCACAGAAACTGAGAAGTTAAAAGCACCGGGTTTTAGCTTTAAGTGTATGGCATGTGGGTGCCCCGACAGTTTAGAGTTAGGGTAAAGTTGTGGGATACGCTTTCCTTTAAGGAAAACATATTTTTTCTCGGCTTAAATAGAAAATACGTTTTGAGTTTAAGAAAACGTATTTAGCTGAGTGCGTTTTCTGTTGTAGCTTGGTTGGTCGTTTTGACCGAGTCAACCATTGACTCGGGGGTCCCGCTGGTCAGTGACCGCGGCTAGAACGACCCGCGGAAAGAAAAGTATTAATTGATTTAGAAAATCTGAAATTGTTTATTTGCACACTGAAAAATATGTATAACTTCAAAAATGCATAACAAATACATCTTAACTCCAAAATGGATGAAACCACTTCTGGTAATTTTTATTTTTATTGAACTTTATATTAAAATTGGTTTCAAACTTTTCTCTGTAGCAGAGAATATTATTGTGGAAATTGATCCATTAAAACTATTATTTTTACAAAAGGAAATGCTGATAACTTTAGAAATTCATAACTAAATCATGAAAACTCCAATTGAGGCAAACTCAACTGATTTAGTCTTGTAATAATATTCTAAATTTATCCATATAATCCTTAATCCCACTAATGCTCTACAAATTTTGACCTCATAATTAAATTACTTAAAAAGGGCGTATTGAAAGCTGAAATTCAAATCGTCATAACTCTCACATGCTAAATCCAAATGGAGAAATTCTTTCACCTAAATTCATCTAAAATCATGATTTACCTACTGTAGAAAAATCATACATTTTTGAGTACTTTGAATTTTTTAGTATTTTTCGCTATTTATTCGGTATTGTATTTATCCAGATACCGAGCCTATCGATATCGACCTTTACGCTACTGAGGGAGAGCAGCTTAGCTACCAGAAAGGCAAGCATCATTTGAACTTTCTTTTGCATCATATTTGATCCTAGTTTTGTTAAATTAGTGCAATGATAATTGCTTGCATGATTATTTTTACTATGTCGCTATTTTTGTGATGTGTAGAATAGTTATATCCAATTGTTGAGGATTATCTTGAATTATGAATAACTTCAGTACCACATGCTTAAGATAGGTTGTGTGAATTATCTATGGTTTGGGTTTGCTTAGCCATGCAAGTCTAGAACGGTAGATTGATTGTTGGGAATAACCCGACAATTATGGGATACACACAATTTCCAATTTATTTATACTTTTGGTTTCAGATCTTCGTATCTGTTTTATAAGTTCAAGTTTGTCATTTTAAATGAACCTTGGGTCTGGACAAGTGATGGTTAGTGATGGTGCCTTCATGCACGAGACTTGGGAAAGTGGTAGACTTGTCTGGACAATTAAGGACCGAACTTTGGTAACATCTTTGATTCAAGTAAAACTCGTGCTGCCACATGCGGTGTATGGGCACTGCTTAGTTAAGTAAGGGGTTGGTACTGTTGAGTTGATGACAGGTGGTGTGAGGGCGTATGTGTGTTCCATCGCATATATGTTCCATAAGGGTACCGATTGCAATTCTTTATTGTGAGGGTGCGCCCTCTTTCAACTTTATTAATTGGGTCGGTATTTCCGGCACAACTTGCGTGCTCGTTTAGCTATAGGTGGATATCCTACACTTAAATGGGGTTACGTCGCGTATGGGTGAGTCAACTCAATAGTATCAACTTGTTGAAAAATACTAAGTCTTGGTTTACCCGGCTGGCATACCATAGGAAGTATGCTATATTCGGAGGCATCTGGAGGCTTACGGGCTAATCAAGTCATGTGGGTAAAGTAGTACACCCCTGCAGGGTATATAAATCTATTCGAATAGCCGTGTCCACGGTTATGGACAACACTTGAGTTACATGGTTGCTATTGTTAGATATGGAATAAAAATTGTGGCTACAACTTGGTTCGTCATGAATGGGCTATTCATGTTGATTTATACTCAAAGTGGACAGCCATTTTGTCTTTTGTATGATTCATTTGTTACTTATTCATATGCTTTACTTCTACTTCAAATCTGTTTATAAAATGGCAATTGAAAAACTAGTATGTGTAGATTGTTAAAATTGTTGCGTCCTTTCACAAAACTAAGCCAATATGAGCCATTCTTTGGAACAACCTCTATGCGTAATTAATTTTTATTTGTGTAAGACTTGCGAGTACGTTTGTACTCAACCCGGTTGCTGCAATTTCAGGTGAGGAGATTTGTGAGCCCGTCGATCTCGTTAACGCCGATTTAGGCGACGCTGACGAGTAGTGCTATCTTTTAATCCCAGTCAGTTGCCGATGGGTTATGGGCATACTATGCTGGACTTTTGGTTTATTTACATTGCTTCCACTGTTACTTTATGATATTATTTTAATTTGGCCGGTCGGCTACTTGTAATAGTCATACATTTGAACTATTATATTGTACGTCTTTTGAATTATGAATGTATGATTGTTGTATGGATGTGATCAACGTTGAATGAGAGTATGGGCATATTGGTCGCTGATCTTGGGAGCCGATATGTTTGCATACTCACTGTTAGTGGCTTCCTATTTAACCCACTAAGTGTAGTGTTTGACTATTTGGGGAACCGACAATCATGTAGTGCTTGCAAGGGAGCAGCGCGCATGATCGTTGGGGCTCTAGTTTTAGTTAAGCCTTTCACTTAGACTGAGTTAAGTGGGAATCCATTTACTTGAGGCCCAAGGATTATGTCCTTAAGACCATGCTTAGTCTCGGTCTTACGGAGATAATTCGGGGGTCCTCACAGGCGTTGGTATCAGAGCCATACTGACTGTAGGTTAGAACTAGCACTGGCATTAAGTCTAGCAAACCTCCTGGTCAAACTATTTTCAAGTTATCAACACTACCTTGAAAAGTTTAAGTAGGACTATCTTTTATTCCTCATCCATCTTAGTATCATTCTTGTCTTATTCTGGTTTGGATTTGCAAAGCACTAACTTATCTTGTCCTTTCTGTCCTTTAGATGAATCCTCAGTACCTTGTCCGTGAGACCCATGCCGAAGATGTTGATGGATACCCGGCGTTGCTACGAGACATGATGTGGAGGGCGAACTTCACATACTAGCCGACATACTCCATTTATCGTCGGGACCAAGGGCCAGGGATGGAGGAATAAATGGCAGTGATTGACATCATTGCTAGGCGTGTTACTGGAAGCATTCCATACCGATTTCAGGAGTATAGCACTTCGGAGGCCAGGGCACTTCAGGAAGTGGCTAGGGCGGCTATGAGTCGTCTCCGTTATGATTTGACGGAGCTGTCCCAGCCACCCTATGATCATTTCCCCATGCAAGCACATGCCGGGGAAGTGAGCAGATTTGCTAGGATCCAATTTGGTGAAGATCCTCAGGTACGGCAGTTGGCGAGACTAGTACACATCATGGACCAGATGCATCGCTGCACCGTGCATGAGTTGGAGGAGACGCGGCGTCGTCTCATTGAGGCTCAAGAGCACTTGAGGCTCATATGTGACATGAGGCTTATTCATGCTGATGCGCTTTATGGGGCTAATGTGATCTCCCCATACCTTTCTGCGCCACCTGAATATCGTCTTCCCGCTCTAACAGGCCGTATGCATGGCATAGGCATAGGATCACCTTTGCGTCTTCCTAACCTAGGGAACCCAGATGATACAGGATCCCCCGAATGCCATTTACTTGATGAGTTTCTGGTGAACTTTGACCGGCGCCATCTTTAGGACCTTAGGATAGTGAGTTCGCTGTCTTGCCATATGAACAGCGATGCATGTATCTTTAAATTATTGTAATAGTCTAGTAGTTGTTGGAACCTTTGTTTTTATCTGCAAGAACTTTTATTTCAGGCACTTACCATTCGCCTAAGGGCTAATATCAATGTAATTGTACCGAAATTCTATGATTTGCTTTTAATGGATCTTGTACTGGCCTTAGTGCCTTTGTACCCCATTTGGTGTTGTGTTCTTGTTTATTTTGTAAATATATCATTATGCATGCTTATGTATAACTTGTTAAATTCTAACCATCCTTATCACTACAGGATGACAGGTCACAACACCCGCTCAAGAGCGCATCGCGACGAGGGGTCCCCACCCCTCGAACAGCGTTCAGTTGCAATGGGTGAACCTTCTCACCCACGTCATCAGCAAGGTCGCACGCCTGAGGAAGTACTTCCACCACCTCCTACCATGGCGGAGGTGTTGGCTCAGATCGAGAGGAATAGGATGGACCAGACCAGGATCTTGGAGGCGATTGCTCGTAACACCTCTCCCGCTCCCGCTGCAGCCGGAGGAGGTGGGAACCATAGAGCTCATGGGGGTCTCGCTGAGTTTCAGCGGACTAACCCTCCTACTTTTGCGGGCACGGAGGACCCGATGGAGGCGGAAGACTGGCTGCGGGACATTGAAAAGAAGCTAGCCATCACTCAATGCACGGGCATTGAGAGAGTACTCTTTGCCAGCTATCAGCTGGAAGGCACTGCCAGCACATGGTGGGACAATCTCTCCGCCATGCAACTTGATGGAAACATTCCTTCATGGAACGAATTTCGCACAGCTTTCAGAGAGGCACACATTCCTGATGGAGTTATGTCCATCAAGCAACAGCAGTTCCTTGCCTTGATGCAAGGGAAGAAGACGGTCACAGAGTATCTCCACGAGTTCAACTCATTGGCTCGCTATGCCCCAGATGATGTCTCCACCGATGCTCGCCGCCAGAACCGTTTCATGAACGGTTTGACTGAGGAGATGCATCTAGCTTTGGCTGTCCATGATTTCTACAACTTCCAGCATATGGTGAACAAAGCCATAGTGGTGGAACATAAGAGTGTGGCCTTAGAAGAATCCAAGAAGAGGAAGAAGGCAGCACAGAGTTCAGCTAGTGGTAGCTATCCCAGGCAGCGCATTGGACCACCTCAGGCTTCTCGCTATCTAGCTCCAGCACCACTAAGGACTTCCTCAGCATCTCCAGCAGCTTAGAAGTTCAATGGGGGTAAGAACTCCCAAGGCAGCAGCCCATACCGGCCTAATGTCACATGCTATCATTGTGGTCGTCAGGGCCACTATGCAGATAAGTGCCTCGCCAAGCAGCGAGGGATGCCTCAGACCTACAGGGCCCCTACTACATCAGCTGCGGCAAGACCTGCACCACCTACGAGAGCAGTATCTACCCCTCCTCGAGTCCTGCGTGACGCGAAGTTAACCACGCCACCGCCGAGGAGGCAAGCGGCGCTCGGGCGTCAGATAAGTACCCTTCTTGTTAATTCTTGCCCAAAGATCGTTTTATTTGATTCAGAGCATCTCATTCATTCATAAAAAGAGAATATGCTGCACTTAATCAATTTGAAATACTTAAGCTTCACCCACCTTATCATATTCAGTCCCCGGATCGGTTTTCCAAACCGATCAAGTCTGTCGGGACGTAAAAGTAGAAATTGAAAAGACTAATTTCTTGGCAAATTTAATAGTGATAAGTTCAGTGGGTATTGATGTGATATTAGGGATGGATTGGCTGTCCAAGAATAAGGGAAAGATCGATTGTGCCCAACGATCAGTTTCAGTCACAAGCGAGGACGGCAGCCATGTCGTTTTTGCACCTTTAGTGGGCAACTCTCATCTTTATGCCCTAGAGGCTAGTACCTCCCTTGATTTGGAAAAAGTACCAGTAGTATGTGACTATCCAGATGTCTTTCCAGAAGAACTTCCAGGCATGCCCCTAGATCGCGAAGTTGAATTCGTGATCGAGCTTGCGCCCGGTACCGCCCCAATTTCAAAAAGGCCGTATCGGATGCCTCCTAATGAGTTAGTGGAACTAAAAGAGCAACTTAAAGAACTTTTAGATAAGGGATTCATTAGGCCGAGCTCCTCACCTTGGGGATGTCCAGCTATCTTTGTCAAGAAGAAGGACAAGAGTTTACGGATGTGTGTCGACTACCGTCTGTTGAACGAGGTAACTGTCAAGAACAAGTATCCACTTCCTAGAATAGATGATTTGTTCGATCAATTGAATGGAGCCCAGGTTTTCTCCAAGATCGATTTGAGATTGGGCTACCATCAAATCAAGGTTAGAGCTGAAGACATACCGAAGACAGCATTCTCTACTCGATACGGCTTGTACGAGTACACTGTCATGTCTTTTGGATTGACAAATGCTCCCGCGTACTTCATGAACCTTATGAATTCGGTTTTCATGGAGTATTTAGATAAGTTTGTCGTCGTATTCATCGATGATATCCTTATCTACTCAAAGGCTGATGAAGAACACGAGCAGCACCTACGGCTTGTGTTGGAGAAGCTTCGGCAGCATCAATTGTATGCCAAATTTAGTAAATGTGAATTCTGGCTGCGCGAAGTTAGTTTCTTGGGTCATATCCTATCCAAGGGTTGTGTCGCTGTTGATCCAAGCAAGGTGCAAGATGTACATGACTGGAAACAACCCAAGAGCATCACCGACATTCGCAGTTTCCTTGGACTTGCGCGATACTACCGCAGATTCATCAAGGATTTCTCTAAAATTGCGAGGCCAATGACCCAACTCTTAAAGAAGGAAAAGAATTTTGAATGGTCAGCAGAATGTGAGGAAAGTTTGGACACCTTGAGAGATCTTCTGACCAAAGCTCCCGTGCTCATCCTGCCCGATATTCATAAGAGCTTCGATATTTATTGTGATGCATCTCGCCACGGGCTCGGTTGTGTGCTTATGCAAGAGGGCCAAGTTGTGGCATATGCGTTGAGGCAATTGAGGTCTCATGAAGCTAATGACCCCACACATGACTTAGAGCTTGCAGCTGTAGTTCACGCTCTGAAAATATGGCGACATTACCTCATAGGTAATCGCTGCGAGGTTCACACCGATCACAAAAGTCTCAAATACATTTTCACCCAAGCCGATCTAAACTTGAGGCAAAGAAGATGGCTTGAGTTGATCAAGGATTATGATATGGGACTTCATTATCATCCCAGAAAAGCCAATGTGGTTGCCGATGCATTGAGCTGAAAATATCAATGCAATTGTGTATCGGTAACTCCATTTTCAGCAGGATTGTGTGCTGCAATGCAACGTCTCCACTTAGAAATAATCGAAGAAGGTTCTCTAGCTGCCCTAAGTGTGAATTTTACACTTGAGGATCAGATTCGAGAAGCTCAAAAGACCGACATGGAAGTCGCAAAGATCCGGTCTGAAATGAAGAGAGGCAAGGCCAAATGCTTCAAAGAAGATGCACATGGTGCCCTTTGTTTCGGAAACCGGTTGGTAGTACCTTTTGATCACACTTTGAGAGAGCTTATTCTTAAAGAGGCTCATGATTCTAAGTTCTCTATTCATCCAGGTAGTACCAAGATGTACCACGATTTAAAGAAACGACTTTGGTGGAGTCGAATGAAACAACAAATCGCTCAATATGTTGCCGGTTGTGATATATGCCAAAGAATCAAGGCTGAGCATTTAAAGCCAGCAGGTACTCTACAACCCCTGCCCATTCCCAAGTAGAAATGGGAAGAAGTTGGCATGGATTTTATCACCGGCCTTCCAAGAACTCAATCTGGGTTCAATTCCATTTGGGTGATCGTCGATCGCCTAACAAAGGTTGCTCACTTTATTCCTGTCAAGACCACTTAGCCTGGAGGCAAGGTAGCAGAACTGTATATCTCCAAGATTGTTTGCCTCCATGGGGTACCAAAAGTAATTGTGTCGGATAGAGGCCCTCAATTCACATCCCACTTTTGGGGTTGCTTACATAAAGCCATGGGGACCAATCTATCTTTCAGCTCCGCTTACCATCCGCAAACAGATGGACAAACTGAAAGGGTGAACCAAATTTTAGAAGACCTTCTCCGAGCTTGTGTGCTATCCTATAGCAACAATTGGGAGAAATGCTTACCGTTTGCGAGTTCTCCTACAACAATAGTTTCCAATCAAGCATACAAATGTCCCCCTTTGAGGCATTGTATGGGAGAGCTTGTAGGACACCTTTGAACTGGTCCGCCGGGGAGACCGTTTATGGTCCAACCTTGGTGGAGGACGCGAAGAGCAAGTTCGTGTCGTCATGAACGACTCGGATGGCTCAATCTCGTCAAAATCTTATGCCGACCGTCGTAAATGCGTGAGTTGAGTTTTAAAGTGGACGATCATGTCTACCTTAAAGTCTCTCCAATGAAAGGAATGCATCGTTTCCAAGTTAAAGGCAAATTGGCACCTCGCTACATCGGACCATTCCGTGTCCTAGCCAAAATAGGATCGGTAGCCTATCGATTGGAATTGCCACCTTCACTATCGGATGTTCACGATGTATTCCACATTTCTCAATTGAAGAAGTGTCTTCGTGTCCCACCCGAAGCCACTGAGTTAGAAGAACTCGAATTGCAATCCGATCTTTGTTATCCGGAGTGTCCTATCCGCATTCTTGAAGAAGCAGAACGCAAGACAAGGAATCGCAATATCAAGTTCATCAAAGTACAATGGAGCAACCATACTGAAGATGAAGCTACTTGGGAACGTGAGGATCAATTCCGGCAAGAATATCGGGAACTCTTTACTTGAAGTGCCTTCGTATCAAGAAAGGCAAGGTTAAACAAAGCAATGGTAAGGAAAACGTAAGTTTATACTTGGTAATCATACAATGCATCTTAGCACTATCTTTGAAAGAAATAAAGACAACTGATATAATAAAATCTTTTAGAACCTTTCTATCCAACTTCCACCCTACCGCGATCTCGGGGTCGAGATCTTTTGTAAGGGGGGGAGGTTTGTCACATCCCCAAATAAATAAAAAGGATTACTGTACATCTCATGATATTCCCAAATTAATAAAGCTGATTACTATGCATCTCATTAGCATGCATCATGATTTCTAGCATTTACATTATATATTGCACTTGGAAAATCTGTGAAAACGATGAAACTTACATTATAAATGGAACCCCAAAAGAAAAACCAAAACAAATGCAACTGAAGTTTCCCTAAAAATAATTTATTCAAATACTATATTAATTATCATGAACTAATATAATTTTTCCTTAATTTTTGGAACAAGTTTAAATCCTATTAAAATTCAAACCCAATTATATAACCTACCTTAAGTTTGAATTTATACTATACCAATTATATCATGAATAGTATGATATTATAATTTTTATGAGCATTAGACTATCCCAGGAACCTCTGGAAATTATTTCAGAATTTTTGGGATTTTATTTATATTTTTAAGGCTCTGGTCAAACTGGAGGATCAAATTTAAGTCTTAGTCAAACCCTAAACCAAACATGGTCGCTCTTGTTCACGGGTTCGAACTCGACCGAACAAACCGCTCAGCCCAACCAACTTATTGCACCAAACGGGAACCCTTCGATCGGAAATCAACGGCGTGGATCGCGTAACCCTTCGGCCCCGTCCATATGTTCACGTTTAATGCTAACCGTCCAGATCTGATCCAACGGCTCGCGCCCACTCACTTACGCGGGCGAACGCGCGAGCGCGTTGTGCGACTGCCACACCGGGCCCACCTGTCGGAATCGTCACTGACCTCGCGCAGGAGGGCTTCGCCACGCGGCCGGCCTTCTCCGACGCGCCCAGAACGGCTCTTCGACGCCGTCAATCCACCGCCCTCCCCAGCCTATCGCATTGCTCCCTCGCTTGACGCCGCCTCCGTTCCATCGCTCGGCCGAGGATAAGTCATCCCCAAGCCCTTGCAAGCTCCTCACTTCTCCTCTGTTGACTGAGGGGAGGGAAGCTTGCTCAGGCTCATCCCTTCGGTAAGATCCGTGCTCCAAGGATTCTTTGGCTCCTACATTCGTTCCCGTCTCCCTTTTTGCTAACCTTAGCTCATGTCCTTACTTGTAGCCCCCGGACCACCAAGGTGCTCTTGCGAGCTCTAGAGCGTGCACCGGGCGGCCCCTTCGTGTCATTTTCGTCTCCGGTGAGCTCCTCTCAATTTCTTTTGTGTCACAATGTGCCTTAGGGCCTAACTAATATTTCCCCTCAACTAATTTGTCGGATTATTGTCAGGAGCTAGGGAATTTGATATTTTCCCCCTTATCGGGCAAGAACCCTATTTCATCTCCCATTGTCGTTCGGGTAAGACGCTTACCAATCCTTTGTTTTTACACCATCCCCTTATCCTCCTTAACCTCCCGAGAACACTCATTGTTCTTCGTTTTGTGCCCAGTGCCCTACCCTCGGAGAGCTTGCCGCCGCCGTCGCCATTGCCGTGGCCAACCCGCACCCGAGCTTCTCCGGCCTCTCCTGAGCCTCGGTAAGCTTCAGTGCGCCTCACTTTAGCTAATGCGTGCGCTTGTTTGCACACCGCGGAGCTTAATTCGCACATGCACGCACACCGTGGGAGCGCCGCCGCCTAGCTCAGCGCCGCCGCCCTAGCTTCAGCCGCCGCCCTTCTGAACCACCGGGGGACTCGCCAAGGCACCTTATCTTTGAAAGAACGAGAACCCACTGCCCCATAGATTGCGCCATTGTGGACCCTAGCCGGCGAGGCTCACGGGCAATGTCGCGAGCGAGCTCCCCATGTCGGAACCTCCGACCCATCTTGAGCTTCGGAGTTTGAATCAAATCGCGGTCGTTTAGGGTTAATCAGGGTTTAAATGCGCTAATGATTGAGCTTTAATTAGCATTGTGGGATACGCTTTCCTTTAAGGAAAATGTTTTTTTTTCTCGGCTTAAATAGAAAATACGTTTTGACCGAGTCAACCATTGACTCGGGGGTCCCGCTGGTCAGTTACCGCGGCTAGAACGACCTGCGGTAAGAAAAGTATTAATTGATTTAGAAAATCTGAAATTGTTTATTTGCACACTGAAGAATATGTATAACTTCAAAAATGCATAACAAATACATCTTAACTCCAAAATGGATGAAACCACTTCTGGTAATTTTCATTTTTATTGAACTTTATATTAAAATTGGTTTCAAACTTGTATCTGTAGCAGAGAATATTATTGTGAAAATTGATCCATTAAAACTATTATTTTTACAAAAGGAAATGCTGATAACTTTAGAAATTCATAACTAAATCATGAAAACTCCAATTGAGGCAAACTCAACTGATTTAGTCTTGTAATAATATTCTAAATTTATCCATATAATCCTTAGTCCCACTAATGCTCTACAAATTTTGACCTCATAATTAAATTACTTAAAAAGGGCGTATTGAAAGCTGAAATTCAAATCGTCATAACTCTCACATGCTAAATCCAAATGGAGAAATTCTTTCACCTAAATTCATATAAAATCATTATTTACCTACTGTAGAAAAATCATGCATTTTTTAGTACTTTGGATTTTTGAGTATTTCTCGCTATTTATTCGGTATTGTATTTATCTAGATACCGAGCCTATCGATATCGACCTTTACGCTACTGAGGGAGAGCAGCTTAGCTACCAGCAAGGCAAGCATCATTTGAACTTTCTTTTGCATCATATTTGATCCTAGTTTTGTTAAATTAGTGCAATGATAATTGCTTGCATGATTATTTTTACTATGTCGCTATTTTTGTGATGTGTAGAATAGTTATATCCAATTGTTGAGGATTATCTTGAATTATGAATAACTTCAGTACCACATGCTTAAGATAGGTTGTGTGAATTATCTATGGTTTGGGTTTGCTTAGCTATGCAAGTCTAGAACGGTAGATTGATTGTCGGGAATAACCCGACAATTATGGGATACACACAATTTCCAATTTATTTATACTTTTGGTTTCAGATCTTCGTATCTGTTTTATAAGTTCAAGTTTGTCATTTTAAATGAACCGTGGGTCTGGACAAGTGATGGTTAGTGATGGTGCCTTCGTGCACGAGACTTGGGAAAGTGGTAGACTTCTTTGGACAATTAAGGACCGAACTTTGGTAACATCTTTGATTCAAGTAAAACTCGTGCTGCCACATGCGGTGTATGGGCACTGCTTAGTTAAGTAAGGGGTTGGTACTGTTGAGTTGATGACAGGTGGTGTGAGGGCGTATGTGTGTTCCATCGCATATATGTTCCATAAGGGTACCGATTGCAATTCTTTATTGTGAGGGTGCGCCCTCTTTCAACTTTATTAATTGGGTCGGTATTTCCGGCACAACTTGCGTGCTCGTTTAGCTGTAGGTGGATAGCCTACACTTAAATGGGGTTACGTCGCGTATGGGTGAGTCAACTCATTAGTATCAACTTGCTGAAAAATACTAAGTCTTGGTTTACCCGGCCGGCATACCATAGGAAGTATGCTATATTCGGAGGCATCTTGAGGCTTACGGGCTAATCAAGTCATGTGGGTAAAGTAGTACACCCCTGCAGGGTATATAAATCTATTCGAATAGCCGTGTCCACGGTTATGGACAACACTTGAGTTACATGGTTGCTATTGTTAGATATGGAATTAAAATTGTGGTTACAACTTGGTTCGTCATGAATGGGCTATTCATGTTGATTTATACTCAAAGTGGACAGCCACTTTGTCTTTTGTATGATTCATTTGTTACTTATTCATATGCTTTACTTCTACTTCAAATCTGTTTATAAAATGGCAATTGAAAAACTAGTATGTGTAGATTGTTAAAATTGTTACGTCCTTTCACAAAACTAAGCCAATATGAGCCATCCTTTGGAACAACCTCTATGCATAATTAATTTTTATTTGTGTAAGACTTACGAGTACATTTGTACTCAACCCGGTTGCTGCAATTTCAGGTGAGGAGATTTGTGAGCCCGTCGATCTCGTCAGCGCCGATTTAGGCGACGCTGACGAGTAGTGCTATCTTTTAATCCCAGTCGGTTGCCGATGGCTTATGGGCATACTATGCTGGACTTTTAGTTTATTTATATTGCTTCCACTGTTACTTTATGATATTATTTTAATTTGGCCGGTCGGCCACTTGTAATAGTCATACATTTGAACTATTACGTTGTACGTCTTTTGAATTATGAATGTATGATTGTTGTATGGATGTGATCAACATTGAATGAGAGTATGGGCATATTGGTCGCTGATCTTGGGAGCCGATATGTTTGCATACTCGCTGTTAGTGGCTTCCTATTTAACCCACTAAGTGTAGTGTTTGACTATTTGGGGAACCGACAATCATGTAGTGCTTGCAAGGGAGCAGCGCGCATGATCGTTGGGGCTCTAGTTTTAGTTAAGCCTTTCACTTAGGCTGTGTTAAGTGGGAATCCATTTACTTGAGGCCCAAGGATTATGTCCTTAAGACCATGCTTAGTCTCGGTCTTACGGAGATAATTCGGGGGTCCTCACACTTCTCAACTGAACAACATTGTTTATAGCAAGAATGAGTACATAGATCACTCAGCAAGTCATACCACAGAATGCAATTATAGATGATGGCTTCTTCCAAAGTATATGGCATCGCTGGTTCTTTTGCATAAAAGCAATAGTTGCAGTTGAATTTGAATGATAGATTGAAAGCGTATTTCAAAACAAATAAACAATAATAATTTTAACATGTATTTTCATAATGGATACAGAGCCTAATCAATTTCCTTCACACAGCCACATGAGTTACATCACACATTTGTCCCTTCCCAATTGTTTTATGAAAATCTACCCCTCATGTAAAATCCTCGAGCATGTCTATGACTGAGGACGCGACTATTCGAATAGATTGTTAACACTCTGCAGAAGTTGTACACTTTACCCACAAGATACAATTAACTCATCATGTCTACCATGACTCGCCATACAGAGGTATGTGACCGAGCAATCATAACAAAACCTTTCCAAAACTCCATCTCAATAATTGACTCTCCTTATGTGTTTTACCATTGTACCAACCCTGACATAGTGCTTTGGTACGACGCACACCGTTGAACCTGAAGACGGCGAACCACTCATAAATGTGACCTATAGAGTAGTCCACACCTCCACCCATCACTGAGCACCTAACCTACTACCTAAGTAGTCAATGTCGAGATTCCGTAACATACTAAGTTAGGCTTGTCCCATATCAGGCATGTGGTTGTACAATTGTGGCTCAGTTCAATGACACACAAAGTTAAGTCCTTAATTGACCAGAGCGAGACTGCCAAATTCTAACTATGTCACCAAGATTCATATTTCCCAAACACACAGCCACCATATCACATAGTATCATCTGCTCGCCTCAGTCTAAATCTTTTCCCACCCTCTTGGTTAAGTGCAACACATGCCATCGACGAGTAATAGCACACATTACATACTTTTACACAAAGTTGCATAATCCCTTAGTCAAATTTATATTTGCAACTCAAATGATATGAATGATTCATTGCATGGCTAAGCAGACTATTCGTATCCAACCAACCCACGTTGGTGCTATAATAATATCAACTAATAATTAACCAAGCTAGGGTGACAAAAGATCATGATATTACAATAGGCAAGGTGGATATAATCAAATAGTAAATAGCTAATCAAAAAACATTTAAATAAATACTAAAAGTAAAATGAAATAATTTGAACTAAGGTAATTTTGAAAAACTGGACTCAACATGGTCAAAGGTACAACCTACCTTGCTATAGCCATGATGTTCTTATTTTATATTCAATTTTCTACACCCTTGACTTTCAGCTCTTTTGGATGATTCGGGACATCAACGTCTAACGAGAAAAAAGCACAACAACAAACAAAATTCAAAAGACAAATCAAATAAACTCCAAATTTAAATTGAATGGTACTAGAAGATATATATTGAATTTAGAAACTTGAATGGGTTCAGACGGAGTTCGTATGAGAAAGAACAAACTCTCGGAAGTTCGATCGGAAAGGAAAATGCTAAAAATGAAAAGGGAGAGAGAAACTGACAAGTGAGGTCCACAGATATTCTTAGAATATTCTATTTCACAAATATTGGAACATGGTTGAGTGTATGACATGTGGGACCTACTGATATTTATGGATTTTCAAGAATATCAATAATTCCAAAAAATAAGATTAGAGATTGACATGTGGGCCACTGGTCTATAGACCATGTCCACAGAGAGACGCTAGTCCATGGTGGATCAATATCATAAAGCTAGTGTTGTGTAACATCCCAAGTGTATAAATGGGTGTGTGTTTCAAATGTAAGAAAAGGGTAGAAATTAAAACTTTTTCTCACATCTTGAAACTCCTGAACTCTCCTATAATTCTTGTCAAAAGATGTGGAGTTCAAAAAAACCTAAACCTCCTGTTGACTAAAGTCAAACCCTTATTCCACTTTGTCACAAATCTTGAGCCAAACTTGGGGAAACATTTTCCCTAAGTTCCTTGGGTGATGTGTGAACCCTCTGAAAATTATCATAAGTTTTAAAACTTGTTTGATAATATTTGGAGGTAAAACAAACCCTAGAACAGCCTTGATGAATTTCCTGAGGAAAATTCAGTGCACAAAAACCTCTAGAAATCTTATGTAAGGTTAATCCTAAAGTCAGCAAGCTCCAGTTAAAATTTCATAAATTTTGGAGTTGATTTGCTATCTCAATCAAATCCTCAAAGTCTCAGCTGTTAAATTTAAACTCAATTGGCTGGCACTGTTCCTTGGGCTGAGCCACTTTCCAAAGTGGGTCTAACCCAACCGCAACCCTGGCTCAGCCTGACCTCCTTTTCCCACCCGTGTGAGGTCGTAACCGTTGGATCAAATCCAACCGCCTCGACCACCTCCACGGTCAATCACCACGAGGTCCTCCTCCCTCACCGGGTCGTAGCCGTTGGATCAAGATCCAGTAGCCACGACCTCCTCCTCAACCATCGCGGCCCAGTCCTCTCACCTTGTTGAGGTCGTAGCCGTTGGATCAGATCCAACAGCCCACAACCTCCCCTCGTTATCAAGCGCCCAAGTCCTCCCCGCGCGATGTGTTGTGCGCCGTTGGATCAAAATCCACGGCCACGACCTCCCCTTTGCATCGTGAGCATCAGACCTCCCTCCCGCACGTGAGGTCGTAGCCGTTAGATGGAGATCTGATGGCCATGACCTCCCGTCTCATCTCGTAGCCGTTGGATAAAGATCCAATAGCCACAACCTCCCCTTACATTTGCTGGGTTGTGCCTAACCGCCCAAACCTCCCGCACCTTAGCTCGTAGCCATTGGATCAAGATCCAATAGCCACGACATCCCCTATCCTCTCATAGCCATTGGATCAAGATCCATTGGCCACGACCTCCCTGGTGTCATGCGCAACGCCCATGACCTCCCTTAAATGTTATGCGCCCTTGGATATAAATCCAATGGTTATGACCTCCCTCAATTGATCAGCGCCTTTGGATGTAAATCCAACGGTCCTGACCTCCCCATCTGTTATGTACCCTTGGATTAAGATCTAATGGCCATGACCTCCTTCTCTGTTGAGCGCACTAGCTCAAGACCTCCCTTCATTATTGTGTGCCCTTGGATGGAAATCCAAAGGCCACGACCTCTTATCCCTTTATCACGTGTGACCTCCCTGTTCTTTTCGCAACCATGCAATGGAGATCGTGTGGCTGTGACCTCCCTATTCCTTTGTGCCACCGTTCGATGTAGATCCGGTGGTCAAGACCGCCCTTGTGCCTTTTTAGGTCACACCGTTGCAGATCTGAGGGTCACGACCTCCCCTGTCCAAATCTAATGGATGTGACCTCCTCCCTTCCCATCTAAAACTTACCGTTTCAGTTTAGATCTGAGGGTCACGACCTCTCCCCCATTTCTAATCGGACGGTGGAGGTGAGATCCTGTTCTTCTCCTTCCTCTGTCTCGTCGCTGCGCATACTCGTGGGCAGAGGGAAGGCAATACCGGTCACCCTTGTCCTTGCAACGACTCTTTTCTGACCAGCATTAAATGCGGGTAAGCTTTCCGCCTTCCAGGTCTGCACAAGCCTGTCACCACGTCAACTCCAAAGCCCTGTCCAAGCCATGGACCGAGCCATGGTCTAAGCTCACCATGAGCTTAACCCTAGCTCATGACCCTTTCTCCTCGGGCTATAATACCTCCCCACTATTTGCCTTGGCTTCTTTTACACACTTCACCTCTTACTCTCGTTTCTGTGGAGCTCTAAGCACTCAGACCTCCTTGGCCGCCATTGAAGCACCTTGGAGCCCTCAGTGGCACCGCGCTCCCATGGCTTTCCCCTCCCTCTCTCTACTTCGATTGAGCCACTCTCCTCTGAGGTCAAAGCCTAACTTGTTGGGTTGGGTCATTGTAGAGGTGGCTTAAGTTGCAGCTGGAGCCTGCAGCTGGAGCTTTTGGCCGTGGAGCACCCATCTCCTTCACCAGCGCTGGTCATCCTCATCCTCGAAATTCTCAGCACCTCGGCGACCTCCAGGTAACCCTCCTGGTAGTCCCGTAGATGCTGGCACCCGCTTGTATGAGCGCTGCGGAGCTCAATATCGCTGTTTGTCTTTTGGCCGTGTTGGCCGTCATGCTCCTCTTCGGCTCGTCGGCATTCAAGGCCGCCGTCGCCGTCGAGAGTGGACCCATTGGGTGCGTTGGGCTATGGCACACTCAGTGGTGTCCTTGGATGTCGCCGGCGAGGTCTGCATCGCCGGCGATGGCCACTTCTTTGCGTCGGAGTTTTTGTCGGAACGAGTCGTCCAGCGCGTGTCGTTAGGACATGGATTTGGTCAGTAAATGCTCAATCATTGGGAGCAATTACTGCTGTCTTAAGTGCCCTCGGACCTCCTTGTTGTCCCGCGCATTAACTCGCCCGCACGCGCGCGTGCGTGAAGTGCGTGGTCGTGGGCCGTCCATCTCGCAGATCAACGGCCACGACCTCCTCTCTGATCGTGCGCGTGAGGTCCAGTAGCGCGAGCGCGCGAGGTCTTGAGGTTATATCCGTTGGATCCAAGATCAACGGCGACGACCTCTATCTCGCGCGGGCGCGTGCGCGTTTGCGCTGGGAGGTCTTGAGCCGTCCGATCCAGGATCAACGGCTCATGTCCTCCCGTTTCGCTCTGATCCTTAGGACGTCCAGTGAGGTCTTAATTGTAAACTGAAATAGGTAATGAACTTTGAAAATGCATATCTTTTTCATTTTTAATCCAAATGAGGTCAATCAAATTTTGGAAGCTCTGGTTTGAACTGGGCTCTAATCTAAACAAATGGTTGTGAGCTCAGTTCGGCTCCAGAAAATGGATTTGCAAATTGGTTTAGAAATTAACTTTTAAATGTTGCATTTAACTTGTAAAATGCATAAGTAATTATCTATAGATCATTTTTGAGTGAATCAAACTTTGTTGGCTTCCTCTATTAGTGAACTAAATGGAAGAATAGGATTTAGGCATGTCACTATTTTCAAAAGAAATGTGGGTGCATTTTAGTTGTGCTCATTATCATGTCTTTAAACAATTTTAGAAAATGCATCGTAGCTCCAAATGAGGTGAACTCAATTGTGTTATTCATCTCATGAGGTGCCTGTCTCACCACAAAAATCTCAGGTGCAGCACCCTTGTGGAAATTTTTGCTACACAATTTAATTATGGTGAATAGTAACAGATTGCATTTTAGAGGCTGAGCAGATTAGTTTTCCTCATATCTTTTGCATTAAGAATCCAAATCGATTGGTTCTTGTTGCTAAATTCTCTAAAAATCATCCTCTTGCTTCTGTAAAAATTTCAGAACATTTGGAGTTGGTTTGCTGTTGCGTCCTTTTTAGTTTTCGTCGTTCTTATCGATTCTTTCGCCTTTTCGATTAGGTGTCGACGAGTGTGTTGATTATGTGAGTGATCCTCAGCAGCAAACAGAGCATACCCAGCAAGGCAAGCAGTTTGATCATTTCCATTATGTCCCATTATTTTAAATTCTAATATGTTGTTTAACTTCTATGTATGCATTGCTATTTTGTGTTAAATATCGATTAGTGAGCCTATAGATGCATCCTTTGTAGGTAAATGTTCTTCCTCTACTACTAAGCGTAGGATTATCTTGCTGTGATTAGAGTCCGCTGGATGGACCCTTATCACTTAGTAGTTGCGTGATAATGCTTAGAAACACTTAGACGGTAGAAAAGGGCGGTTGTCGACATTATGTCGATGACCTTGATCACACAAAACTATTACTCCATTATGTCCATATGTATACCTTGTTAATTTGTAAACAAATAAAAATGAAAACAAAAATTGTTATTTGACTTGGGCACAATGGATGTTGGTGTGGTCTCATGGTGTGATGAAATGGTGCCTAAGTCCCTAAGGACCGAGTTACTTGGGCCACTAAACTAAGCAATTTTGCGTGCTAACCACACGAGGGTATTGGGAACCCCTCTTGGCTAAGTACTTTGGGCGGTGTTAATTATTGAGCTGATTGGCGGGTTAAAAAGAAAAGCAAAAGGAGGGGAGCATCTGTAATTCGGCGATGGCTAGCTGATGTGCCTCTTTTGCTAGGGTTTGCAGCTCTTAATTAGCATCATCCACTGGAAATGTCTCGTAGGACTTAGCTGTGCCGGCACACCAAAGGAAGTGTGCTAATAGCTTGGCGAAAAGGCGGTCCGACGTCTGGGTAAATTGGTACACCCCTGCAGGGATAAAACTATTCGAATAGCCTCGTCCTAGGTTATGGACATGCTTGGCAAGGTCACTCAAGAACTAGACTCAACCTTTTAATTAAAACTTGATGGGTGGTATGAATTTGGTGATTCATGCTATGTTGTGGTGACTATTGGGTTAGTCACTTCTAGGTTGTTTTACCTTTGTTGATTATTATTACTGTATCGTTGTTACTTCAACATTTAAAAATGCTTTGTCAAAATTGCTTTAAATCTATTATCTTATTGCAAATGAAAACTTGCTTTATGCTAAAAGTAAGTCCAAAGCCTCATCCACTAAATAAAGCCTCATGTAGCTAAACTATAGTTCTATTAGTCCGCATGTCAGTCTTGCGAGTACATTTTTGTACTCAATTGCTTTGCTTAATTGTTTTTTTGTAGAGGAGGTAGAGCCCCAAGGGCCCTACTTTTGTGAGATGTGCGGTGGTTGGGAAGATGACTAGGTTGGTGGCTTGGTTGGTTGCCCGGTGGGCTATGGGCAAACCAATTGGCTCTCTTTTGTTTATAGCCATCTTATGGCCTTTTGCTTCCGCTGTGTATTTATCTCCCTTTAGTTGTATTTTTGCCATTCGGCCTCTCTTTTGTAACACTCTCTCTTATTATTATATGTCTTTTGTTTATTTTAGTTGTGCTTGAGTTCTATTGTTTGTATGGAATTGGTGCATGACTTTGTGTATGGGTGTATGTACAGCACTTCTAGGATGTACATATTTTCCCGAGGCACGGGATATTATGTTTGTGATGCTAGGGTTAATGATAACTAAGCATCCCAAGCCTAATACCCCGGGGAGGCCTCACAAAACTTGGTATCAGAGCCATACTGACCATAGAAACCCTAGCTTGGTCGTCTTTAGGATGTTTTGGAAAACTTATTTTCAAAATATCAAATGGTTTATGAAAACTTAAGTAAATTCTCTAAGTTTACTCCTTACCTATCTTAGCTTTCTTATCTCGTCTCACTCTAATTTGAGTTTTAAAAATTGTTTTTCCTCTTCTCCTCTCAAAAGATAGTATTATCGTTTAAAGTGGGTTTTGGGAGAACCAATGAGATTGGCAAATTGAAGTGTGAGCTGCCCACTACAAGGTTTTGAAGTTTTGAAGTCGGTGATTCGACGAGGAGCTTGGATGCGGAACCTGGACAGCAAGCATCATATTTCCAGACAGCAGTCTCATAGGTTTCTAAATAACATAGATAATGAAAGGATAATTCAACTAAAACTTGTGGGAATAAAAGGGTAAGATGTGATATTAGTTAGCTAAGTATCTAACGCCTACTTTATTGGTGTCACCTTGGTTTATAGGAGTATTAGATTTAGAGTAGTATGCTGAAATTGGGTCTTCTCAACCAATTACCCGTTCATTTAATACGGGTTAGTTGCGTAGAGAAGTTGATCTTTATTCTTAAGTTTCCTTGCTGTTTTTGGAGTCTTCTTAGAAGTCTTCAAAGTTGATTACTTGCTGTTTTAGCCTTTCGCTTTCTTTCGACTTTGTTTTTCGGGTATTCGTTGCTTACCCAATTTCCTTGTACAGGATGGCTAGAAGAACTCGTGGTAGTCAGGGTCTGCTAGCTGGTTCGGATGAGGAGCTTCCACCTCCTCCTACCATGGCTGAGGTTCTCGCTTAGATCGAGCGGAACCGCATGGATCAGACTCGTATTCTGGAGGCGATTGCTCGCAACACTGCTGGTCTTTCTGCTGCCTCCGGATCTAGAGGAAGTGGTGGACATCAGCCTCGTGGGGGACTTGCAGAGTTCCTCCGCACTCAACCGCCCACGTTCTCCAGGTCTGAGGACCCACTGGAGGCGGATGATAGGCTGCGTCTGGTTGAGCGCAAGCTCAACATTGCTCAGTGCCAGGACCAGGAGAAGGCACTCTTCGCCTCCCATCAGTTGGAAAGCGCAGCTCTCACATGGTGGGAGAACTTCCTCGCCATGCAGCCTGCTGACCATGTGGTCACTTGGGATGAGTTCCGGACGGCGTTCCGTCGAGCTCACATCCCCGCTGGCTTGATGAAGCTCAAGAAGAAGGAGTTTCTTGCGCTCAAGCAAGGCCACAGGTCCGTATCGGAGTATTTGTACAAGTTTAACCATTTGGCTCGTTATGCTCCAGCAGAGGTGGCCACTGATGAGGCCAAGCAGGAGAAGTTCATGGGCGGCTTGTCTGAGGAGCTTTAGGACAAGCTCTCCATCGTGGATTTCCCTAATTTCCAGGCCTTGGTGGACAAGGCCATCGTTGCTGAGCACAAGGGGCGTGTGCTCGAAGAGTCCCGCAAGCGCAAGTGGGAGTCTCAGAGGGCCGCCAGGGCCAACCATCCCCGCTTCGGGCAGTCTCAGTTGCCCCGTCCTCATCTTGCAACACCTTCGAGGTCACTTGCTGTTGTACCTCGTCCTTCGCAGGCCGTGCCCCAGTCACGTGCGCCTGCGAGTCAGTCAGGTGGCCCCCGCAACCCAGCTGCCGGGGTCACTTGCTTCTTCTGCAGCCAGAAGCGCCATTATGCCAATAATTGCCCTAAGAAGCTTGGAGCGGCCCCTCGTCCTAATGAAGGATGCGGGCAAGGAGCTGGTCCTTCCCAGGATCAGAAGGTTATCCCCGCAGCCCAAGGCGTGGGCAGTGGTCATGTTAACGTCATCTCTGTCGAGGAGTCACAGGAGGCGCCTGACGTCGTGTTAGGTACGTTTCTTGTTAACTCTCGCCCTGCTACTATTTTGTTCGATTCAGGAGCATCGCATTCCTTTGTTTCTCAGTCTTTTGCTGCTGTTGGTGAGCTTCTCTTTACTCCTTTGTCGGTCCCGTTGCTCATCTACTCTCCCGGTTCGGAGTTGAGAGCCGAGTTGGAGTGTAGGGACGTTCCTGTCGAGATTGAGGGAGTTGGATTCTCAGTGAATCTTATTCTCCTCAATTCTGCGAGTCTGGACGTGATTCTTGGTATGGATTGGTTGTCTCGTCATTTGGGACGAATCGATTGCGCCAAGAAGTCCGTCTCTCTTTCTAGTCCTTTCGGTGTGCAGGTTTCCTTTTCGCCGAAGTTGCTTGGACCGCATCTCTTTGTGATGGAAGGGAAGCCAGTCTTGGACATCCGAGAAGTTCCAACCATGTGCGACTTCGTCGATGTCTTCCCCGATGATCTTCCAGGGATGCCACCAGTTCGAGACTTGGAGTTTGTCATTGAGATAGTACCCGGTACCGCCCCGATTTCTTGAAGGCCATACCGGATGCCTCCGAATGAGTTGGTGGAGCTAAAGAAGCAAATTGGTGAGTTGCTAGAGAAGGGTTTCATCCGCCCTAGCTCATCTCCTTGGGGCTGTCCAGCGATCTTCGTAAAGAAGAAGGACCATACCTTGCGCATGTGCGTCGATTACCGTCCACTTAATGAGGTAACGGTAAAGAACAAGTATCCATTGCCCTGTATCGATGATCTATTCGATCAGTTGACCGGAGCTCGAGTCTTCTCCAAGATTGACTTGAGAGTGGGATATCATCAGGTCCAGATCCGACCAGAGGATATTCCCAAGACGGCTTTCTCTACTCGTTACGGCTTGTACGAGTACACCGTCATGTCTTTCGGCTTAACCAATGCTCCTGCCATGTTCATGAATCTCATGAATTCGGTCTTCATGGAGTATTTGGATAAGTTTGTGGTGGTCTTCATCGATGATATTCTTATCTATTCTAAGAACGATGAGGAACACACTGAGCATCTGAGGCTTGTTTTGGGCAAGCTACGTGAGCACCATCTGTACGCGAAGTTCAGCAAGTGCGCGTTCTGGTTGAAGAAAGTGGCCTTCTTGGGCCATATCCTTTCAGCAGGAGGCATAGCTGTGGACCCTAGCAAGGTCAGCGATGTGCTCTCTTGGAGTCAGCCTAGTTCGGTCACCGAGGTGCGAAGTTTTCTCGGTTTAGCCGGTTATTACCATCGCTTTATCGAGAATTTCTCCAAGATCGCGAGGCCGATGACTGAGTTGCTCAAGAAGGACAAGAAGTTTCTGTGGTTCGATGCTTGTGAGAAGAGTTTTCAAGAACTCAAGACGCGTTTGACCACAGCTCCTGTCCTCATTCTACTCGATATCCATCGGAGCTTCGATATTTATTGCGATGCTTCGCGTCGGGGACTCGGGTGTGTCTTGATGCAAAAAGGCAAGGTAGTGGCCTACGCATCGAGGCAATTGAGACCTCATGAACTCAACTATCCTACCCATGATTTGGAGCTAGCTGCTGTGATTCATGCACTTAAGATCTGGCGACATTACCTCATCGGTAATCGCTGTGAGGTGTATTCGGATCACAAGAGCTTGAAATACTTGTTCACCCAACCCGATCTGAACCTCAGGCAAAGACGGTGGTTGGAGTTGATCAAGGACTACAACATGGGTATTCACTACCATCCGGGCAAGGCTAATGTCGTTGCCAATGCGCTTAGTCAAAAAGCGCATTGTAATGCCTTGCTGCCCCAGGAGCATCACCCCTCTCTCCTCGAAGCCTTCCAGCGTATCAACTTGGAGATAGTTGAGCATGGATCTCTTGCTACTTTGGTTGTGCAACCAACCTTGGTGGATCGTGTCAAGGCCGCTCAGCAGTCGGATGCTGGAGTGACCCGAATCAGACATAATGTCAAGAACGGACTACCTAAAGCCAAGTGCTTCTCAGAAGATGATCTTGGTGTGGTGAGGTTCGGACAGCGCCTTGTGGTCCCAAAGGACATGGAATTGCGGAACTTAATTCTCCGTGAAGCCCATGATTCTCCTTTGTCTATTCATCCCAGGGCCACAAAGATGTATCAGGATCTCCGTCAGAGATTTTGGTGGACCCGCATGAAGAGGGAGATCGCGAGGTTCGTTGCCGAGTGCGACATGTGTCGTCGTGTGAAGGCCGAACAACAGCGTCCAACAGGTCTGTTTCAGCCTTTGCCAGTGCCTGAGTGGAAGTGGGATTAGATCGGAATGGATTTCATCACCGGTCTACCCACGTCCCCGAGGAAGAATGATGCCATTTGGGTCATCATCGATCGGTTGACTAAGGTGGCACATTTCCTTCCTGTCAAGGCTACCCTTTGGGTACGTCTTTTGGCAGAGCTCTACATAGCCCGCATTGTGAGTTTGCATGGTGTGCCGAAGACGATTGTGTCGGATCGTGGATCCTTGTTCACATCTCAATTTTGGCATAGCTTGCAAGAGGCTATGGGAACTCGTCTTGCTTTCAGCTCAGCTTATCATCCCCAAACTGATGGTCAGACCGAGAGGGTCAACCAAGTCTTGGAGGACATGCTTCGTGCGTGTGTTCTTTCCTATGGGAAGCATTGGGAGAAATGCTTGCCATTCGCCGAGTTTTCTTATAACAACAGCATTCAGGCCAGTCTCGGCATGGCACCTTTCGAGGCCTTATATGGGAGGAAGTGTAGAACCCCATTTTGTTGGTCTGAGACCAGCGAGAGACCTTTCTTTGGTCTGGACTCGATCAATGAGGCCGAGAGTCAAGTCCAGCTTATTCGTGAGCGATTGCGCACGACTCAATCAAGGCAAAAGAGCTATGCGGATCGTCGGCGTCGTGAGTTGAGCTTTGAGCCCAATGACTTTGTTTATCTCAAAGTCTCTCCTTTGAAGGGCCATCAGCGTTTCGACGTCAAGAGCAAGTTAGCTCCTCGATATGTGGGTCCCTACCGCATCATCGAGAAGAAGGGAGCTGTGGCCTATAAGTTGGAGTTGCCTGCTACACTTGAGGGGGTACATGATGTGTTCCATGTGTCCCAGTTGAAGAAGTGCCTCCGTGTTCCAACTGAGGAAGCTCTGTTGGAAACTCTCGATGTCCAAGCAGATTTGACCTATCGCGAGCACCCTGTTCGCATACTCGAAGAGGCTGAACGAAGAACAAGGAACCGTTCCATCAAGTTTCTTAAGGTTTAGTGGTCAAACCATTCCGAGGATGAAGCTACTTGGGAAAGGAAAGATCGTCTGCGTGCGGACTACCCTTTTTTCTCTTCCGAGTAAGCCAAATCTCGGGACGAGATTTCTGTAAGGGGGGGAGATTTTGTAACATCCCAAGTGTATAAATGGGTGTGTGTTTCGAATGTAAGAAAAGGGTAGAAATTAAAACTTTTTCTCACATCTTGAAACTCCTGAACTCTCCTATAATTCTTATCAAAAGATGTGGAGTTCAAAAAAACCTAAACCGCCTGTTGACTAAAGTCAAACCCTTATTCCACTTTGTCACAAATCTTAAGCCAAACTTGGGGAAAAATTTTCCCTAAGTTCCTTGGGTGATGTGTGACTCCTCTGAAAATTATCATAAGTATTAAAACTTGTTTGATAATGTTTGGAGGTAAAACAAACCCTAGAACAGCCTTGATGAATTTCTTGAGGAAAATGCAATGCACAAAAACCTCCGGAAATCTTATGTAAGGTTAATCCTAAAGTCAGCAAGCTCCAGTTAAAATTTCATAAATTTTGGAGTTGATTAGCTATCTCAATCAAATCCTCAAAGTCTCAGCTGTTAAATTTAAACTCAATTGGCTGGCACTGTTCCTTGGGTTGAGCCACTTTCCAAAGTGGGTCTAACCCAACCGCAACCCTGGCTCAGCCTGACCTCCTTTTCCCACCCGTGTGAGGTCGTAACCGTTGGATCAAATCCAACCGCCTCGACCTCCTCCACGGTCAATCACCGCGAGGTCCTCCTCCCTCACCGGGTCGTAGCTGTTGGATCAAGATCCAATAGCCACGACCTCCTCCTCAACCATCGTGGCCCAGTCCTCTCTCCTTGTTGAGGTCGTAGCCGTTGGATCAGATCCAACAGCCCATGACCTCCCCTCGTTATCAAGCGCCCAAGTCCTCCCCGCGCGATGTGTTGTGCGCCGTTGGATCAAAATCCATGGCCACGACCTCCCCTTTGCATCGTGCGCATCAGACCTCCCTCCCGCACGCGAGGTCATAGCCGTTAGATGGAGATCTGATGGCCATAACCTCTTGTCTCATCTCGTAGCCGTTGGATAAAGATCCAATAGCCATGACCTCCCCTTACCTTTGCTGGGTTGTGCCTAACCGCCCAAACCTCCCGCACCTTAGCTCGTAGCCATTGGATCAAGATCCAATAGCCACAACATCCCCTATCCTCTCGTATCCATTGGATCAAGATCCACTGGCCACGACCTCCCTGGTGTCATGCGCAATGCCCATGACCTCCCTTAAATGTTATGCGCCCTTGGATGTAAATCCAATGGCCATGACCTCCCTCATTTGATCAGCGCCTTTGGATGTAAATCCAACGGCCCTGACCACCCCATCTGTTATGTGCCCTTGGATTAAGATCTAATAGCCATGACCTCCTTCTCTATTGAGCGCACTAGCTCAAGACCTCCCTTCATTGTTGTGTGCCCTTGGATGGAAATCCAAAGGCCACGACCTCTTATCCCTTTATCACATGTGACCTCCCTGTTCTTTTCGCAACCATGTGATGTAGATCGTGTGGCTATGACCTCCCCATTCCTTTGCACCACCGTTCGATGCAGATCCAGTGGTCAAGACCTCCCTCGTGCCTTTTCAGGTCACACCATTGCAGATCTGAGGGTCACGACCTCCCCTATCCAAATCTAATGGTTGTGACCTCCTCCCTTCCCATCTAAAACTTACCGTTTCAGTTTAGATCTGAGGGTCACGACCTCTCCCCCATTTCTAATCGAACGGTGGGGGTGAGGTCCTGTTCTTCTCCTTCCTCTGTCCCGCGTGCGTACACTGTGGCAGAGGGCAAGGCAGCGCCTGGTCAGCCATTGTCCTTGCAACGACTCTTTTCTGACCAGCATTATATGCGGGTAAGCTTTCCGCCTTCCAAGTCTGCACAAGCCTGTCACCACGTCAACTCCAAAGCCCTGTCCAAGCCATGGACCGAGCCATGGGCTAAGCTCACCATGAGCTTAACCCTAGCTCATGACCCTTTATCCTCGGGCTATAATACCTCCCCACTGTTTGCCTTGGCTTCTTTTACACACTTCACCTCTTACTCTCATTTCTATGGAGCTCTAAGCACTCAGACCTCCTTGGCCGCCATTGAAGCACCTTGGAGCCCTCGGTGGCACCGCTCTCCCGTGGCTTTCCTCTCCCTCTCTCTACTTCGATTGAGCCACTCTCCTCTGAGGTCAAAGCCTAACTTGTTGGGTTGGGTCATTGCAGAGGTGGCTTAAGTTGGAGCTGGAGCCTGGAGCTGGAGCTTTTGGCCGTGGAGCACCCATCTCCTTCACCAGCGTCGGTCATCCTCATCCTCGACCTTCTCAGCACCTCGGCGACCTCCAGGTAACCCTCCTAGTAGTCCCGTAGATGCTGGCACCCGCTTGTATGAGCGCTGCGGAGCTCAATATCGCTGTTTGTCTTTTGGCCGTGTTGGCCGTCATGCTCCTCTTCGCTCGCCGGCATTCAAGGCCGCCGCCGCCGTCGAGTGGACCCATTGGGTGCGCGGGCTATGGCACACTCGGTGGTGTCCTTGGATGTCGCCGGCGAGGTTCGCATCGCCGCGATGGCCACTTCTTTGCGCCGGAGTTTTTGTTTAACGAAGTCGCCCAAATAAGGTCGTTAGGACATGGATTTGGTCAGTAAATGCTCAATCATTGGGAGCAATTACTGCTGTCTTAAGTGCCCTCGGACCTCCTTGTTGTCCTCGCAAGATAACTCGCCAGCAGCTGCTGCGCGTGAAGTGCGTGGTCGTGGGCCGTCCATCTCGCAGATCAACGACCACGACCTCCTCTCTGATCGTGCGCGTGAGGTCCAGTAGCGCGAGCGCGAGCGCGCGAGGTCTTGAGGTTATATCCGTTGGATCCAAGATCAACGGCGACGACCTCTATCTCGCTGAGCGCGTCTTGGCGTTTTATTGGGAGGTCTTGGGCCGTCCGATCCAGGATCAACGGCTCATGTCCTCCCGTTTCGCTCTGATCCTTAGGACGTCCAGTGAGGTCTTAATTGTCAACTGAAATAGGTAATGAACTTTCAAAATGCATATCTTTTTCATTTTTAATCCAAATGAGGTCAATCAAATTTTGGAAGCTCTGGTTTGAACTGGGCTCTAATCTAAACAAATGGTTGTGAGCTCAGCCTGCCTCGTAAAATGGATTTGCAAATTGGTTTAGAAATTAACTTTTAAATGTTGCATTTAACTTGTAAAATGCATAAGTAATTATCTATAGATCATTTTTGAGTGAATCAAACTTTGTTGGCTTCCTCTATTAGTGAACTAAATGGAAGAATAGGATTTAGGCATGTCACTATTTTCAAAAGAAATGTGGGTGCATTTTAGTTGTGCTCATTATCATGTCTTTAAACAATTTTAGAAAATACATCGTAGCTCCAAATGAGGTGAACTCAATTGTGTTATTCATCTCATGAGGTGCCTGTCTCACCACAAAAATCTCAGGTGCAGCACCCTTGTGGAAATTTTTGCTACACAATTTAATTATGGTGAATAGTAACAGATTGCATTTTAGAGGCTGAGCAGATTGGTTTTGCTCATATCTTTTGCATTAAGAATCCAAATCAATTGGTTCTTGTTGCTAAATTCTCTAAAAATCATCCTCTTGCTTCTGTAAAAATTTCAGAACATTTGGAGTTGGTTTTCTGTTGCGTCCTTTTTAGTTTTCGTCGTTCTTATCGATTCTTTCGCCTTTTCGATTAGGTGTTGACGAGTGTGTTGATCACGTGAGTGATCCTCAGCTGAAAATAGAGCATGCCCAGTAAGGCAAGAAGTTTGATCATTTCTATTATGTCCCATTATTTTAAATTCTAATATGTTGTTTAACTTCTATGTATGCATTGCTATTTTGTGTTAAATATCGATTAGTGAGCCTATAGATGCATCCTCTGTAGGTAAATGTTCTTCGTCTACTACTAAGCCTAGGATTATCTTGCTGTGATTAGAGTCCGCTGGATGGACCCTTATCACTTAGTAGTTGCGTGATAATGCTTAGAAACGCTTAGACGGTAGAAATGGGCGGTTGTCGACATTATGTCGATGACCTTGATCACACAAAACTATTACTCCATTATGTCCATATGTATACCTTGTTAATTTGTAAACAAATAAAAATGAAAACAAAAATTGTTATTTGACTTGGGCACAATGGATATTGGTGTGGTCTCGTGGTGTGATGAAATGGTGCCTAAGTCCCTAAGGACCGAGTTACTTGGGCCACTAAACTAAGCAATTTTGCGTGCTAACCACACGAGGGTATTGGGAACCCCTCTTGGCTAAGTACTTTGGACGGTGTTAATTATTGAGCTGATTGGCGGGTTAAAAAGAAAAGCAAAAGGAGGGGAGCATCTGTAATTCGGCGATGGCTGGCTGATGTGCCTCTTTTGCTAGGGTTTGTAGCTCTTAATTAGCATCATCCACTGGAAATGTCTCATAGGACTTAGCTGTGCCGGCACACCAAAGGAAGTGTGCTAATAGCTTGGCGAAAAGGCGGTCCAACGTGTGGGTAAATTGGTACACCCCTGCAGGGATAAAACTATTCGAATAGCCTCGTCCTAGGTTATGGACATGCTTGGCAAGGTCACTCAAGAACTAGACTCAACCTTTTAATTAAAACATGATGGGTGGTATGAATTTGGTGATTCATGCTATGTTGTGGTGACTATTGGGTTAGTCACTTCTAGGTTGTTTTACCTTTGTTGATTATTATTACTGTATCGTTGTTACTTCAACATTTAAAAATGCTTTGTCAAAATCGCTTTAAATCTATTATCTTATTGCAAATGAAAACTTGCTTTATGCTAAAAGTAAGTCCAAAGCCTCATCCACTAAATAAAGCCTCATGTAGCTAAACTATAGTTCTATTAGTCCACACGTCAGTCTTGCGAGTACATTTTTGTACTCAATTGCTTTGCTTAATTGTTTTGTTGCAGAGGAGGTAGAGCCCCAAGGGCCCTACTTTTGTGATATGTGCGGTGGTTGGGAAGACGACTAGGTTGGTGGCTTGGTTGGTTGCCCGGTGGGCTATGGGCAAACCAATTGGCTCTCTTTTGTTTATAGCCATCTTATGGCCTTTTGCTTCCGCTGTGTATTTATCTCCCTTTAGTTGTATTTTGGCCGTTCGGCCTCTCTTTTGTAACACTCTCTCTTATTATTATATGTCTTTTGTTTATTTTAGTTGTGCTTGAGTTCTATTGTTTGTATGGAATTGGTGCATGACTTTGTGTAAGGGTGTATGTACAGCACTTCTGGGATGTACATATTTTCCCGAGGCATGGGATATTATGTTTGTGATGCTAGGGTTAATGATAACTAAGCATCCCAAGCCTAATACCCCGGGGAGGCCTCACATGTTGACCAAGGTTGACTGACATGCGGGAACCACATGTAAGTGAGAGGAAAGGAAGATTAGTTAGAATTGGGTGGATGACATGTGGGACCAAGGTGTATGAGAGAAAAGGATGGAGATGGTCCTGGTCTACCACGTGGGCAGTGATGTGGCTGACATGTCATGCAAAGGGTGAGGTGTTAGGGAAGTGGCAATGAGTTGGCTAGCCAAATCAGTAGAGAGACAAAGGACAGAGAAGCCAATCTGGTTTTGGACCTGTAGAAAAGTAAGAACAGTAAGAACAGAGCAGCTACGGTGCTTTATGGCGCATGGTGTCAACGACGAATGAAGGCGAAGCAGCTCTGGCCAATGTGCAAAATGGAATGCTGACAATGAGGCGGAAATGATGACGCGGTCCAGACAGCGAGGAGTGGTGGCAGTCGCCGGCGGCGAGGCCAAATGCGGCAGTGGCGACGGCTTCATAGTGGCGCAGCACTTCTGGCGAGGTTCCGGGAAAAGGGAGCGGAGCATGGCATATAAAGTGACAACGCGAACCCAACGGTCGTGAAGATGAAGGTAGGAGCTTAACGGTTGCGGCGTATTGTTCAGAGAAGGAAGGCGGACATAAAGGACAGAAAAAGCTTGGTTCTCGGCGCACGGTGGATGAAACTTGAAATTTAAGGATGGAAAAGATAGATCAGGATGAGGGACACGTGATGATGTGAACGGAATTTGGAGAAACTCGCCGAAGAAGTGGGGAACACGAAGAAAGCGTTTCAGTGTCGTGGCTTGACACGGTCGGTGGTGACTCGATGATCTTTGGGCGATGGCGATGGAAGCTCGACGTAGAACGTGTCAAGGCGAACTCGATGGTGGTTACGGCTCGACCAGAGGATGTCGGATGGCAGCAGAATGCGACGGAGAAGACCTTCGGTGGCGCACGGCTTGTTTGCAGATTGCGATGAAACAGGATCGATTTTGGCAAAACCAACTCGGGGTTTGGAAGAGGAGAGCGAGGCGATCGTTATGACGCGGTAGGTTTGGCTTTTATAGTGGCAGGGATGGGAGAGATAGAATCAGGGATGGTTGCTTTTCGCTCGGTTTCTGGACTCAGGTCTGTTGGAATAAATCCTAACCAAAGAAGATAGAGCTGGTAGGCCGGGTCCACATGGAAGAGAAAGAAAGGAAAGGAACCAAGGAGAAGGATGTGGCTTTTGAGCATGGAAAGGAAAATGAAACTGGCCAGCAAAGCAATCGGCTAGAAGATTTTCTAGGATTTAAATTGATTTCGGAAATCAGAATTGGTTTAGGAATTGAAGATAAGCTGAAAATCCAAATGAGCTCGAAATAAAAAGCAAACAAACTCCGAATAATCCAAGAAAATACAAGAAAATTCCTTGGAGCATAAGGAAACCAAATAACACTGTTTTTTTATTTAATTGCAGTTTACTTTAATCAAATTAAATTGTTTTAATATTCATAAATTCCCAATTAAGCTTTATTAATTCAAATGAAATTGGTGAAATTTTCTAGGGACCTAAACTACTCAAAAGATTTTTGAAAAGCCAAATTTTTGGATATTACAAAACTCCCCTCTTAAGGGAATCTCGACCTGAGATTCAGGTTGGCTTTGGAATATGTTAGGGAACGTAGCCTTTGGGTTCTGTTCTTACTTTCAAACTGCTTTGACTTTGACGGGACTGCCCTTCTGAACACTTATGAAACAAATGTCTTGCTTCTTACTGAACTTCTCGCTTCAACGAAAACTTGACAAACTGGCTCTTGGCAGGAAAGGTCTTCTAGCAACTCGATTGCTTCTGACGGTGACTGCTTGATTGGTGCTCGAAGAGACTTTTGGAGTTGAGGAAATCCTACTACTAACTGATAACTTAGGTTGACAAACTAACTCTTCTTCCGATCTTTGGAATCTCAAACTGACCGACACACCTCTATCGCAACTTCTTAACACAGAACTTCAACAGGTATCCTAAAGATAGACATAACTACGAGGGTGATAATCTACATAATCTGCTTAGCTTTTCTACTTGTACCGAGCTACTTACAATATATTTAGATTAAATAAACTTGGCCTTCTGCTTCATGATTAATCTAAAGTCCACATACTTTGTGAGCTGATCTGCTTCTAGATGAGCGATGACATGTACGGTCGACCATAGAGAACTTCCATTGGTGATAACTACAAACTGGCTGACATCTGGTGTTGCAAGGGAACTCTGCACATAACACTTACTTTCTCGACATGGTACTATGAGTTAAGGCACAACTCATTAATTCTTTTTCAATCTGTCTACCGGTTCGGGGCGATACACAATACTGATATTTAAATGAGTATCCAAGGCTTCATACACACTCTGTCACTAACACGAGGTAAATTGGGATGCTCGTTCTGACGCTAACTCCTCTGGCTCATCGTGCAAACTAACCGTCTCTGTCGATCTAACACTATACCAATTCTGGCAAATACCATTTGTATCGTATACACCTTCTGTCGTATACCACTCTGCTAAACAGTCTCCAAACTAGGTGATATTGGCCGGCTTGAAGCGGCAAATTTCTGTTAAATGATCAATAATCACTTTTCAAGAAATTACATCCCGATTGGTCCTGGGAAAACACATGCTTGAATTCTTGGAGGCAGGAGAATTCCAGCTAGCTTCTAACATGCTAGTCCGATGTTCTTGTATACCAAATACATGGTAACACATTCTACAACCTTTTGCTTTATTTTGGATCATCGCAATTCAAATTTGAGATCTTTGTACACCTTGGTACTTTCAAAGAAAATAGAATGCTTGCACTCAAATGTTGGTTTGAGTATCAACTACTTGAGTTTCTTCTCATCAAATACACAAATATGCTCATTGATTCGTGGATCATTTTGCCAGCCTTTAGTGGATTCTCAAGCCTTACTTTGCTTCAAGGGGAACTAATTTCCTTAACAAAACTGCAATCTCATTGTCGTGTCAACATTGATTTTCTAGCATCGGTTTGAATTCTGGTGTTCAACAGATATACTCTTGCACTAACTCAAGACTCAACTTCTGAATTTCACAAGTAACTTTAGCTGGCTGATCAATAGATTATTGTGGTAGCTCTTCTTATTCGAAACATCTACCACTACACCAATCTGAGCTGGGAGAACGGATTCCAACCTCATGGTCGTTAATACATTTAAAACCATCATTGCTGCTCCATGATAGCCAACTTCGAATTATGACTAAGATAATTTACTGCTTGAAACTTTAGTTGTTAGGAAGTGCACACGAAACTTCTTAACACACTGATTCTTGGATGTTTCATGATAAGACGCCATCAAGGTTCTTTGAGGTATCGAGCAGTATGAACACTAGAGTAGTGATCGATCTCTTCTGAAATTCTCACAAACTCAGTTCACTTCTAGCGACCTGGGTGAACTTATCCTTTTACAATAGGGAGAGGGCTTGGCTGTGCTGAAACAATGATCTCACTGATATTCCACTAACATTTCTCAAAACGACTGTTTCGCTTGTATTCAACTGACACTATCCTATTCACAGATGATCTTAAAGAAATAGAAACTCTTTCTCAACATTTAAACAGGCTGATTCTAAGGTTCTGAAGATTAGCTCTTGGATAAACTTAAATTCTCGCACATCATTATGCTACCATTTTACCTTATAATCAACACTGACACTTGCTAAGCTGATGAACTTGATTTGACACTGCCTTTATCTGAGAGAATCCTTTGCCCTGCTCTATCATTTCTACAAACTCATTTAACCAATTTGTCATAATTCACCTCTGACGTAATTCCTTCTGAAATTGGCTGATCATGAGTACCAAGTCAAAGACAAACTTGACTTCTAATACAGTTGCATGTTATATAGATCACTTGCCATGACAATTTCATACTCCCTTACAGATACCAACAATATCCCATGGTATGGTCTTCAACTATTCACTGTTGCCTTACTGCATATGCAAAATGCTAAGTTGGACTTCAACATCACATTCCACGTTTACGGCTCTACAGCCTTCAATCAACATGACTCAATGCCTGATTACTCGACTTGCAATGGCATATGCTTATAGAGGTATCTAATGATTTGAATATCCAACAATTCTTTTTCTTCATAACTTGCATACAAAGATGTCCACCTTTTGGCTCTCAAACAAAGGAAAGGTTACAATGATTCTCTGACTTTATTGCTATGAATGGAGGCATGGCACTACATGATCTGGTAATACCTATAACACCCCAGCCCAAATTGAGCCTGGAATGCTACTAAACAAACATAATAACAATTTAAACATAAGGCATAATTCTAAATTTCGGCAGAACCTCCTTTGTACAGCTAGCTATACCGGAGGTTCCAATAGATGCATATATCATAATCAATATTCTAACATCCAGAATTCATCAAAGCATTCAAAATATGCTAATCGGCAAAGTATAAGCAAGGATATCCAAAATAAGCCACTCTCATTATTACAATTAATCCAAGGCATTCATGCATAATCATAATTAATCCTTAAGCAGTTTGCTTATTATTAAAGTACGATCTAAATGTTATTCAGTTTTAAAGTTGTGTGTAGTGAGTGCATCCAAGGCAAGCCTACTCCCTCCCATGCATGACGTTCTTGCAAGTGGTACCTAAAAGCACAAAAAAGCAAGAGTGAGTCCAAAGACCCAGCAAGTACCAATAAATAAACATTAACTCACAGTTATAGCATCAACATCCCATAAGAAAACATTACACTAAAACAACTCACATGTTTATGTAATGCAAATGAGCAATGCATCCTTTTCTCTTTTACTCTTTTCGCATTTTACCGGTAATGCGGGGTATACAACCGTCGATGTATACCCTTGCCTGTGCCCTCTAGCACAGAGACTAAGAGCCTATACTCCACAAGTATAGGGACCACAGCCCATCATCTTCATAATGGGGACCTCTACTCAATGCCCACGTTCTACGAATGTGGGGACCACAAGCCCGTCATCTACATGACGAGGACCTCCAATATGCATACTTGGTCACCATGTGACCAAGTCTCAAGTATGCTCTCAATATGCATATGCACAAGTACTCTATCTCTCAATAACATGTATATCAACAACAACATACCAGAATCTCAAACTTTAAATAACATGTATAGCAACAGCAACATACATGTATAACCATTAGCCATAACTCAAGCATTCACCATCCTTAATCATACATAACACACTATCATCCATGCATAGCTAATATGTATAAAAACACAAGCACTCACTATCAAACATTCATAATTATACTATCAACCAGAGTACCTGCCTCAACCATAAGACAGAAGCCAAAGAGGCGGAACGATCTAGTGCCAGGGTTCACCACCTCAGTGTTGGCCACAGCTGAATCACCGCCATCACTTCCCTCATGCATAAGCATATAGCAACCCACGGACCACCGCCATCATACATATGCATCAACCAAACATCAATCAGCACAAGTAAAACAAATCAACCCAATGTACTAGCACTAATTCTAAGCCACATGCCTCTCATGACAAAAGAAGCTAGCAATGCAGTTTTGGGTGTCCAGGGGAACCGGCGTCTATCTAGCTACACCTCCATCATACATAGAGAAATTGAGTTATATCTGACAGAACTAGCAAGTCATGGAACACTACAATTTAACTGGAAAGTATGCTACAATTAGTTCAGCATCTGGTTGATGCATAAACTATCTAGTTTCATTTTCGTTTTGTCATAACCAACTTTACCAAAAACTAATTGTTCCACCCTGCGAAACATTCCGTACGAAGGCATCGCTCAACCCATGAACCATGAAAATGTATTCATATTTTTCATACATAGCTAACCTCGAACAGTATCTAACCCTACAATTTTACATCGACTAAATTCATTCCATCCTCTGTCCAGTTTAGATCATAGCAATACTCAAAAGGAATTCTTGAGTTAGTAGCAAACTCACCACCTCGTCCTCCGAATAGTCGGGGTCCTCCAAGAAGTCCTTGCTAGCTAGGATCTTGCTCTCCAGGCCGAGCTCGCCGTCGCCGGCGCCGCCCAACGGAGCCAAACCCAATGAAGATCCCGACGAAGGCCATCACCTCGTGCCTCAACCAGGCATCATAGCGACACAAGTAAACTGAATCAAGTCAAAACGTATATATGTATAAACCAATTTGAGCTAGGGAGGAAGGGAACCGGCTGGTCGGGTCGGCTCGAATAAGACGGCAGAGGCGCTGGCGACCTCGGGCGAGTGGCGATGGCGACTAGTGCCTTAGCTACCAAAGCAAAGAATGCAAGACAGGAGAAGGGGCCGGGAGGCGGGCCGAGAGGCGGCGTTGGCCCCAGGCCACGCCGGGCTGGAGAGGCCAGAGACGGCGGCGAGAGGTATAACAACGATGTAAAGACTAGAAATAACCACAATGAGACAACGATGTTTTCCCGTGGTATCGAAGACTTGTCGGTCTTCACTACTCCACGTTGAGGAAGCTTGACAACTCAAGCCGGCTCCACGAATTAAGTCTTCCCTCGATCACTATGGTTGTTCTTCCTCCACTCCGGAGATGGCGAACACCAAACCACTCACAAGCTTGCACCAGGCCTCTTCACAATCTTCTTGAAGAGATCACTGTGCTCCACCGCCAAGGCTGCCTAGGAGTTCGGCAAAACTCCAAGAGTAACAAACCAAGACCTTCGCTTGACGGCGCTCAAGTGCAATAGGATCAATCTAGAATGAATTGATGCACTTGAATGAACTCAACTACCTCACAATTGAATGCAAAAGGGAATTTGGGTGTTGAGTGAATGGACTTGGCTCTCAAGGCTCTAAGGATGTTAAGTGTTCACTTGCTTGCTGTCCAAGGGCAGTTGAGGGGTATTTATAGGCCCCACCAACAATTATGACCGTTGGGGACCAAATCCCCAACTTTCAGCCAGATTCGGTACAACCGGCGTTTAGGGTGCGATTGAACCGCACTTGTGTCAGAAGCCCGTAATGGCAAGAACGGCGGCATTTGTTACTCTGACATAGCCGTTGGATTTTGCCGTTCGGTACAACTGCCAACTAAATCCCGGTTCAACCGTATCGCCTGGTTGAGCCGCATTGAAGCGCGGTACAACCGATCGTAGGGTTTCCAAATCTGCTAAAACGACATGCTCTCTGAAAAATATGAACCGCCTAATAAAAATCGGTACAACCGCAGCGCGATTTAACTGTTTCCCAAATGCGATTCAGCCGATTATCACAGAGTGCTCTGGGTCGAGATTACACTTGTTCTTGTTTTCTTGAACCATCAACTAAACATCGATTCAGCCAAAAATTGGTACAACCGATTCTCAGCGCGGTTCAACCGAAAACCCAAGAGAGCTCCTGAGCCAAAATGCACTCGTACTGTTTTTATTCAACCGCCAACTAAATATCAGAACGACCGTAATGCGGTTGCACCGCTCCAAGAGCCGGTCGTACCGCATTAGCGCTTAGTTGGCTGAAGCCTTCAAAATTCGGTACTACCGCCAAGTAAGGCGCGGTCATACCGCACAATGCGGTTCAACCGCCATTGTAACTACGGTACTACCGATTTTCGACAAAAGAACTTAAGGCTTTCAAATTCAATTTTAAATGCGAATTCAAATGCATGTATGATCCTAAATTGATCCATATGGCACAAGAACATGCTATCAAGCTACTAGCCAAGATCTCTCTTAATAGTACGGCAATTAACCTATAATCCAGTCTTCCAACCAAATCTCCTAAGACTGGTAAAATAGAAAAAGGATCCTAGACTACTTGTACCTTGTCTTCAAGCCGTGTAGATCTTCATGTTGTCCTTTAGCATGCATCTTTATGACATCAAATTCACCAAAGGGACTTAACCTTGTAAATACTCAATAAACACGTTAATCCCATATTCACATATTATCATTAATTACCAAAACAATTTTTAGGGGCCTAGATGCTTTCAATCTCCCCCTTTTTGGTAATTGATGACAACACACCTAATATGTGAGAGAAAGATTGTTTTGAATATACCTTGAGTGTATATTCTTTTGATGACCTAACAAAAAAATAATTCTTGCAATAAGCTTAAATGAGTTTTGAGAATTATTTTCTTGTTAAATCCAATTTAAAGAAAGCTCCCCCCTAAACATGTGCATATAAAAGATAAAATTTTTTTGCAAGCACATGTAGAGAATTTTGAAATTTTGGCGAAGTTTCTTTAGCATGTTTGAACTTAAGGGAAATATAATATTGAGATATGACAATAATATAGATTGCATTTCAAGATAATAACTTAACCATAAACATCATTCAACAAGTTCAACATGAGAGCAACATAGTTATAAACTATTACAAGCCCAAAGGTTCAACAATAAAACCACATTACAAAACACATAAGTCCACATATGATAATAGTAGCAAACGACTTTGCTCCCCCTAAAGCTATGTCTTCACATAATCTCTCCCCCTTTGGCATCAAGGTACCAAAAACATCTCAGACGGTTGGGTCCTGAGGAGGAGGGTCCTGAGAAGCGGGATCCTGAGACGTTGAGTCCTGAGCTGGAGTTGGAGTGGGATCCTGAGACTCCGGAAGAGGAGCTAGAGGAGCTGAGTCAAGAGAGGCTGTGGTCTGAGCCGGAGGAGGAACTAGTGCCGGATCCTGAGGTGCTGAATCAATGGGTGCGGGATCCTGAGGCACAGACTCTATAGCTGGTGCTGGAGGAGCTGTGACAGGAGCTGGGACTGATGCTGGAGCAATCGGAGCTAAGGGTGGAGCAACAGGAGCTGGAGCCTGAGGCACTGAATATGGGGCCACCGGAGGAACAACAGAAGATGCAGAAGCTCGTGAAGATGGAGGAGGACGACGAGTGTATCACTGAGGAGTCGTCAATAAATCCTCCAAATCATTTATGCCCTCCAACATGGCACTCATCCTATTGTGAATCTTATTCTGAAAGTCATTGCGAACTAACTCCATGTCAGCCAGCTTGTTGAGGGTCCCATTTTGAAATTCTATTTGAGTAGTCTTCATCTCTTGCAGTTGGCTAAGAATCAGCTGCTGATTTTCAAGAAGTTGTGCAAGGGTACCTTCAGCAGGGGTAGCATCAACAACAGGAACCGCCTCAGCAATGGGATCATCCTTGGTATCACGACGAAGAGGAATACCGTCATGTGGCTTGTAAGACTTATGGACTGAACCCAAACCACCGCGATACTGAATCTTTTTCATAATTAATGCCATAATGTATGGTGCATAGTAAATCCTCTTAATCCTGTCTTTTTTGGAAGATACTATGCCCTGAAGAATCACATCGACAACATCAAATTTTATCCCTTTCATAATATGATCAATTATTTTCCAAGCATGACCCCTGATTGCATCAAAGTTACCACTCTTAGGGTAAAAGGTGTGATTGATAATTCTGTTAATCATGCTTGGTAAGGGCCTTAGTCCAGTAACTGTTCCAAGCTTGTTCCTGACAGAGGAATCATAATAATCAGCCCAAGCGGGAGGCATTAAAGTAGGACTCTCAAAAATCTTCTCCCAAGAGCTAGACTGAATTCTCAAAGTTCTTTCAAATTCCTCTTTTGTGCTCTCCAGATTTCTGGTAACAGTTATCCATCTAAAAGATTCTAAGTCTGCAGAGACATGCACTGTGGCATAAAATTGCCTAATCAACTCATCATCATAATTTTGTCTAATTGCAACAAGGTCATGAAGACCTACTCGATGGAATAACTGATAAACACCACTGTAGCTGTCCAAAGAGTTTATGTAAGACCACTTAATCCATCTATGATCAGTAAACTTCCTGTGGTGTCCATAAAGCTGCTCATACACTTGTTCTTGGAAGGCAGTGTGAAATCTAGGATTAATTGAGTCTGACTTGAAGGTATACTGATTTACATGCCTTTTAAGTGCATACTCATCTGGTGTAAGCAATCTCAAATCAGCTGGAGGCTCTCCCAAGTCATCAAAAGTCCCTGCTGTCCTTGCTTGATCTGACTCAGTCTCAGCATCAGAATCAGAAAAGTTTTCTTCTTCTTCACTTTCTTCAGTTTCAGATTCGGATGCTGGCCTTTTGCCCTTGCCTTGCGCCACTTTCTGCCGAACTGATCGCGCCTGAGTTGGAGCCACAGAGCGCTTTCGTTGAGGAGGTCGAGATGGAGCCACCGACGATTGAGGTGAAGACTGCCCTCCTGGAGGTCCATGCGACTTCCGAGATAGAATGTGAGTCCTAGGCATCTTTATAAAGATATAATAGGTTACAAGGAGTCCAAAGAATTAATCAAAGTAGAATTAAGTGAAAAGGAAATGAACTTTCTATTTTTCAGTTAGGAAAATCGGTCAAACCGACGTTACATGGCCGATACAACCGCATTTCGGTTGAACCGTGCTCAAGATCCGGTTGTACCGATCGTCCTGACTGAGTTCTAGGTTTAGCAAAAATGTGGATTTTTGATGATTTTTCATGGAGTGAATCCATGGAATGAATGCGCAAGCATCATTAGACATCAAATATACAATTTTGCCTAACTAGAAACTAGAAAATCATTCACATTTTCAACTTAACCTAAAATGATACCTAGGGTTCCAAATGCGGTAAAAACTCGAATCAAAAGAGGTTTTACCTTAAGGAATGGAGGAGTTGAACCCTAGAGATGCAAAGATCAGCAAAGAAACGAAGAACCATCGAAGATTTGAGCGATTTTGAGTGGGGTTTTGAGGAGTTTTTTGGGATGGAGAGAGAAACTACCGAGAGGAAGAGGTGCGGTTTGGGGACGGTTGAACCGTCGCGAGGCTTAAGTCACGGGCGAAATAGTAACTGCAGGGAGTTACTGCCCTTTTTAAAAACGGACGCGGTTGAACAGCCAACACACTTTCGAGAACCAAGATTTCGTTGAACTGCAGCTTATAACGCCGGTCGCATCGCATAAACGGTCGTATCATCGCATAACACGCCGGTTGAACTGATCATCCTGGAGCTTCAAGGAACAACTCTGGATTTACATTTGATTTGAGATTATTTGCAAATGATCCTTAGTTTTGCACTCAAATAACTATCATTAAGGATCATTATGCATAGAATAAACTATTGTCTATATAAGAACATAGTTTTTATGATCATAGCTATCTTTAATAAAAGATTTAAAAAAATACTTTCATAAAATAGTCAAATAACATCAAATGAAGCACAATGCATGAGGCAAGAGTTCAAACAACATTTGAATAGTCTATGACATTTAACTCATTCCTCAATTTGCAAAAACAGCCTTCATCTAATGGCTTGGTGAAAATATCCGCTAATTGGTTTTTGGTTCTTATGTGGCTAATTTCAATATCTCCCTTGCTCACATGATCTCTTAAGAAATGGTGGCGAATATCTATATGCTTGGTTCTTGAGTGTTGAATAGGGTTATTAGCAATTTTCACTGCACTATCATTGTCGCACAAAAGAGGCATTTTATCAAATTTAATTCCATAATCCAACAAAGTTTGCCTTATCCATAGCAATTGAGCACAACAACTTCCCACGGAAACATATTCGGCTTCGGCAGTGGATAATGCTACAGAATTTTGTTTCTTAGATGACCATGATACTAAAGATCTTCCTAAGAATTGACAACTACCCGAGGTGCTTTTTCTATCCACTTTACAACCCGCATAATCGGAATCGGCATATCCAATTAAATCAAATTTAGCATCTTTCGGGAACCAAAGGCTAATGCTAGAGGAATGCTTTAAACATCTTAGTATTCTTTTAACGGCCATTAAATGGCACTCTTTTGGAGTTGCTTGAAAATGTGCACACATGCAAACACTAAACATGATATCAGGCCTAGATGCGGTAAGACAAAGCAAGCTACCAATCATAGACCTATAAAACTTTAAATCTACCGATTTACCTCCCTCATTTAAGTCAAGATGGCCGTTGGTTGCCATGGGAGTCTTGATGGGTTTTGCATCCTCCATGCCAAATTTCTTGATCAAATCTTTTGCATATTTGGTTTGGCTCACAAAGGTCCCATCTTTGAGTTGCTTGATTTGAAGTCCAAGGAAGTACCTCAATTCTCCAATCATGGACATTTCAAATTCCCTAGACATCATATCACCAAACTCTTCGCAAAAATCTTGATTAGTAGACCCAAAAATGATATCATCAACATAAATTTGACATACAAAGAAATCATCATCTAAAACTTTAGTAAATAAAGTTGAATCAATTTTCCCGATTTTGAATCCTTTTGAAACTAGAAAATCTCTAAGGCGTTCATACCATGCTCTAGGAGCTTGTTTAAAACCATATAGCGCCTTGGAGAGTTTATAGACATGATTTGGATTTTTAGGATCTTCAAAACTGGGAGGTTGTTCAACAAAGACAAGTTTGGATATTTTACCATTTAGGAATGCACTTTTAAATCCATTTGAAATAATTTAATATCAAAGCATGATGCAAAAGCAAGTAATATCCGAATTGACTCAAGTCTAGCTACGGGAGCAAAGGTTTCACCAAAATCCAAACCTTCAACTTGTGAATACCCTTGAGCGACCAATCTTGCTTTGTTTCGAACAACCAAACCATTCTCATCTTGTTTGTTCCTAAAGACCCATTTTGTACCAATAATGTTTTGTTCCTTGGGTCGATCCACCAATGTCCAAACTTCATTTCGGGTGAAGTTATTGAGTTCTTCATGCATAGCATTCACCCAATCTGGATCTTCAAGTGCTTCTTCTACATGCTTTGGCTCAATAGAAGAGACAAAAGAGTAATGTTCACAAAAAGAAGCAACACGAGATCGAGTTTGAACACCCTTACTTACATCACCCAATATTTGGTCTATTCGATGATCCTTTGCAATTGCATTGTGAATTCTTGGTGGTAGGTTGGATGGTTGATCATCTTCCTTATTGTTCTCTTCATCAATTTGAACATGATTTGTGAAGAGGTTGGAGGCTCAACTTGAGTGGAAGATGATGGATCATCTTCGGGCTTAATGTCACCTATTTGCATATACTCCATTGCTTTTCTCAAAGCTTCATTACCTACATCATCCAAATTCTCATGCTCTTCTTGAGAGCCGTTAGTTTCATCAAATTGCACATTGTGCCTTTCTTCAACTAAACCGGAGTTTTGGTTAAAGACACGATAAGCCTTGCTATTAACCTATTTAACAGCCGGAGGAAATCTCCTTCACCCGCGCGGCCACATCACCGAAAAGACTTCGTCCGCCCGATCGCACTCCGCTCCACTCAGCGCTGTCGGATTCGACCCGGTGCTCCTGAAGGCATTCGCTGCCTCTCACGTCGCCCCGGTAGCCTTCTGTCTCCTTTCCTCTTCCTCCCGCATCTCCCCCTTTCCTCTTTCTCCTGTGCCCTCCCCGATCTCCCTCACCTGTCGCCGCAGATGCCTCCCTCTTCCTTCGTCCCACCCCCTCTTCCTCCCTCCCGCCCCCTCAGCCATGGGTCCGCTTCTCTCTCTCGGCCAACTCTTGGCGCCACCGCCTCTGGCTCCGCTTGACGTCGCTCCACCAGCTCGCCTCCGGCCCGCGCCGCCTGCGCTCGGCCTCCCTCGCTCCCCTACGGTCTAGCCTGGTCTCGGCTCCTCCGACTCTGCCCCGGCTTCGGCTCGGACCCGGCCCGTACCTGCTCGCCAAGATCGGCCCTACTCGGCCTCCCGCGTCTCCCTGCGCCGCCGCGACTCGCACGCCTCCCTGCGTCGCCCCTGGCCCTCAGCTCGACTCCTCCTGCGCTGCGCCTCTGGCTCCCCTAGTGCTTGGCCAAACGGACTTGGGGGTGGTAGCCCGAGTCCGGCTTCCTCCTCCCTGGACTCAAACCCCCCCTTTTCCCCCCTTTCTATTGCTTTGGTTTTCATGTTTGTGCAGTTGTCTCCATTATGGAAAGAAGGCTGATTCATCTCCGTTGTCTTGCTGCGGTATTCCTTCTCAGGTCCCTTCTCATGTATGATGCATCTGCTTGCCGTTGTGACAATCTGGGTTCGTCAGGCTCCTTCTCTGTTGTTCTTTATTGAATTAGTGCATGATTATCTTTTAGTTACCGTGGTTGAAGCTGTGATGGCATTTAGTTCAACAGACCAACTCCCTACTCTCTGCACAGTGGTAGGTGTTTTGTTGTAGAGTTGGTATAGTATTAGTAGTGCTTTATGCTAGGAATCTGTGGTTGATTCAATAAGAGATACTAAGAGAAGCATCAATGATACTGTTTATGGTATTCAGGTCTGTCAAAGGAATCACACAGTCACCACCTGCCACAATTTTTCATCATGATGCTGGGGAATGTATCTTAGCTATTGATGGAGATAGGCATATTCATCCTGTACTGCAACATATTGGAATATCAGCATTGCTAGGTGAATTAGTTGACTGACATTTGACTTCTCAATTTGTAGCCATGCTTTGTTTTCAGAAGCCGTTGATGTTTTCCTTCTTTTTCTAAAGATGGGCATGTAAGCAGCATACCTGCAGGTCTGCATTGAGTGGAAAAAAAATTGCATTCTAAATGTTGTGTTGTGCAGTTTAATTAAGAAGCAAAGAGATGCATTCGACTGAAGAGTTTAGGTGTGAGTGCAGAACTGAATTTGTCATAGCCACAGTGAGAGTTGAACAGAATGTACACTAACTTAGTTTGTTAAAATGTGCATATTCATAAAAAGATTTCTCAATATGAGCTTATTACCTAACTACTACATGGAATGTTGTAGATAAAAGGCACTCCTTTTAAGATGGCACTCACATGTAAAACCTAATTATGGGAACTTTGCTACCTTTGGGTGCATCATCAGTAATAATCTCTTATTTGTTTGTGTGTATTAGATTATCAGTGATTTTATACTATATAGCTAGCTTAGCCTTCGCCCATGATTTGCACCTGAAAACTTAGTTGCTAGATGTTTTACTACTTTTTGTGCTTTCGACCTAGCGAATATAGTGTGTTTGCCATAATTGATGTTTCAATGGAGAACCGTTTTCCCTCTGAAGTTTAGTGGATGATGCTCCCTTTTTCGCCTTTACTAAATTTTATGCAGTGATGAAAATAAATACTAAAGAACTTCATATTTACTAAAAAGATAGCTACCTTATCCTTTTGCCCATGATTTGAACATTAGGACTTGGTTGCTAGGTGTTTTACTGCTTTGGGTGCTTTCGGCCAAGGCAATATATTGCCTTTGCCATGGATTGCGGTTCAATATAAAGCCACTTTCCCTCTAAAATTTAGTTGATGATGCTCCCTTTTTTCACCTGTACTAAGATTATGTCGTTATGGAAATAATTACTGAAGGACTTCGTGTTTACTCAGAAGATCGTGCATGTTAGGTCCTAGGTTTGATACATCTGGTTCTAGATGTTTTCGTAATCTCTTATGTGTTTGTGTGTTAAACTTACAGTGATTTTACACTATATAGCTAGCTTATCCTTTGGCCATGATTTGGGTTTTAAGAGGATAGTGACACCAGTTACTTTGTAGGAGGTATGTCCTTAGCTCCTTTGATCATCTGTTCTTACAAAAAGGACAATCATTTTTTTAGTAGTGGGCTCTTCATAACTATTTAACTTTTCTACCGTAAGATACTAGATTTGTTTTGTGACAGGATACGACTGTTGATGGGAAAGATAGCCACGGTCAAGAGGTAGCACCTGAGGAGAATTCCATTGTTAACTCTAATACAGAAGCTACTGCCTCTGGTCTATCGAGCATAGAGAGGTGATAAAAAATGCTCTTATGAATATCCTTACAAATCGACTTTTTATTGCAAGAGCTTAGGTTTAGCTTTCATGTCGGCCTTTGTTTGCCATCTCAATCGTCTCATCAACACCAAATGCGCTGGATGTTTTTTTTGTCTCAGTAGGCTACTACAAATTATTAATCATTGTATCTCTTTTGTATTATCTAGACTTTTGCTTCCTATTTTGTGAGTCTAGCCAATATGACATACACAGTGCTAGGTGCATTCACAAAAAAAAAAAGATGGACAGTTATCATTGCATCTAATCAATCTATGAGCACTAACATAATTATACTGGACGATATGTATTTCTTTTTGTTATGTGGGTTTGCTTGCTATTGGGGAATCTTAACTGTCCATCTGTATACAACATATAAAAAGAAAGAAAGAAATTAGTTTGTTAATGATCAGTTTAAGGAAAAATTACCATGTTTCTTAGCAAGACTTGGTGAGTGATGCTTCCATAATTCTTTTTTGTGATTTTGTCACTGAAGTGGAGATAGTGTTGTCATTTTTTTCTAGACTCAAATTATTTTAGATATATATCATATAAGTGCTTCTATGATGAGATTTTGCAATCAAGGTTATAGTATTAGGACTATAGGATTCCATTAGTACAAGTTCCAATCAAATTATGAGCACTCACATGATTCTACTAGATAGTACATTTTTTTTTTGAAATCTGATTTTGTGTTATGTTTGCGCAGGGTAGCGCATAATGCTTAGAAGAAATCCGGCAAGACAAATAGAATTTTTTCCTTCTTTGCGGATGGAGGCAAATAGAAAGTCAGTTTGACAATCTACTGTGCTAATCTCCCTTTAGGCAGCCTCTTAGAATCAAACCGGTAATGCTACCTCTGTTTTTTTCCTTTAAAAGGAATAACGCTTCTTTGTTTAGGCTAATGGTCAAAGTCAAACAAATCGGGTCAACATTGCAAGATTACTTTTACATTTTTTTACTATCTGATCTCCCATTGAACGGCCTTTAAGAGTTAAAACACTCACCATCTCTAATCCTTCTCGCAAAGTAAGATGCATGTCACTTGACTATCTGTTTGTCTTACTGTATGCCATTTTTTTGTGGTTTTGATATGCTATAATTTCCCTTTCCATAGGAATACAAGAATTGAATGCTGATGGATGTACCGTCTTAGGTGCCAATATTTTTTAGTTCCTTTTGCGTTCATTGTATTTCATGTTTCTATTCATTGTACTTATATACTCCTACTTTATACGTTGTACATTCAGATTCATATACTTATATGCTGCTAGGTTTGCTCTTATTAGTATTAGACTTATCTGGAGAGGGCCAAATAACTAAATAGGTGCTTATATACATAGTTGCACCTAACGATGTTCCATGCCCGTGCCTGAGGAAACAAAATGTTCTATATGAGGACCTCACTCTACCACATAAAACAACATCTGCGCCATTCCCCAGACAGTATTCTATAAATATCCCTACCTAAATGATGTTCCCTATTTATATCACCCCGGTGAAAGCTCTATTAGATTTTTTCGCCCTCCCAGTTCACTTGCCATAGCACTTGCCGTAGCGCAGCTTTTTGTACAACGTGAAGATTATTAGTTCATAACCTCTTTCTAAACACGTCCTCTTTTGCCTAATGTGTAGACTACCAAATACAACTCCCTTATCTTTGGTTGCCATTTCCCCTGCTTTACAATTTTTTCTTCCCTACACTACAAACACACCCTGCTTTCCAGCTTTATTTAGCAGTATCACTTGCGCTTCATTTACATTTAGTTGACACATTTCGAACATACTGAACACTTATTTACCATCTTATAACACAGCCGCTTCTGCCAACCATGCTACTATTTATTGTGTTTCCAATCTTTTTGAACTCATGATTTAGACAACAGTCAAAAGATTCTAATTTGCCTTTTTATGTTACACATGCTCTTTCTTCGATACGTTTACCAACTTGCATAGTACAGAAACCAAAAATAACAAACAATAAACATTTTTACCTAATACGTATCATCACTCACTTTTGGAAAAAAAATGCAGAACACACATGTAAATACTTGCTTTCATCTATCCTAACACCAGTTGTATCCGCGCCATTGGCGCGGGTCACATTCTATTTGAAGAATAACCGAGCAAGAAACCAACATCACAACGACTTGCAAATTTTGAAAGACGAACACTCTTTTTCAAAATATAACACTTGCAACCAAAAACACGAAAATAAGAGATGTTTGGTTTTTTTCCTACAATAAGCTCATAGGAAGTCTTTTTCAAAAGTTCATGCTTTATACCAAGTTCATCACAAAAGTCTTCAACTTTAGTATTCTTGAACTCGGTACCATTGTCACTACGGATTTTCTTTATTTTGAAATCAAATTCATTTTGAGCCCTTTTTGCAAAACTTTTGAAAATCCTGGAGGTTTCACTTTTATCATCTAGGAAGAATACCCATGTGTATCTAGAGTAATCATTCACAATGACTAAACAATAGCTATTACCCCCGATACTCTTATAGGTTGTTGGTCCAAACAAATCCATATGTAAGAGTTCCAATGGTCTAGAAGTTGACATGATACTTTTGGAAGGATGAGAATTAGCGACTTGTTTACCGACTTGACAAGCACTACAAAGTCTATTTTTCTTAAACTTCACATCTTTCAAGCCAACAACTAAATCATGTTTGAAAAGCTTTTTGAGTTGAATCATTCCAACATGAGCTAGCCTTCTACGCCAAAGCCAACCCAATGAGGTTTTTGCCATTAAACAAGTTTTTAAACATGATTCACTTGCACTAAAATTAACTAAGTAAAGATTTCCAAATCTAAAGCCTTTGAAAGCTAAAGAGCTATCTTTTGCATTAGATATTGAAACACCTTCACTTGAGAAACAGCAAATTAGTCCAAGATCACATATTTGAGCAATGGATAACAAATTAAAATTTAATGATTCTACCAAAGATACATTAGAAATGGAAAGGTCATTGGAGATAGCAATTTTACCCAATCCTATTACCTTTCCTTTGTTATTATCGCCAAATGTGATCTTGTCTACTCCTTTTCCATTCTCGAATGTGGTGAACATCTTTCTATCACCGGTCATATGTTGAGTACATCCACTATCAAGCACCCAATGTTTTCCACCGGTTTTATAGTTCACCTTATCTCCTTTTGCCATGAGGCAAGTAGGAGTGGAGAATAGCGAAGGAGCTTCCTTAATGGCGATGCCAACTAGTCCCTTCTTCTTGGGGGACTCCTCCTCATCGGAGTTGGAGTTGCTTGACTCATCATTTGAATCCCACTCTCCAATGTGGGCTTCATTCATACTATCTTTGTGAAGCTTCTTGAAAAGCTTCTTCTTGCCATTGTATTCCTTCTTCTTTAATGACTTGCCCTTGTCATCCTTCTTTTCGGGGCAACGTGAAGCAATGTGCCCCTTCTCTTCACAATTATAGCATCGAATGTTGCTATAACGCTTCTTGTCATTTGAGGATTGCCCCTTCTTGTACTTGTCGAAGTTATAGCTTCTATTGGGGCATCTCTTCATGACCCTCTTCATTCTTCTCACAAGGAGTGCGTACTCCTCGTCAGATTCATCTTCTTCATCCTCATCATCACTTGATTCCACTTTGGCTTTGAAAGCGGTAATCTTCTTCTTTGAGGAAGATGTCTCCAAGAGCTCTTTCTTGTCCTTCTTGAACAACTCATTTGTGATGAGGTTGCCCGAAAGCCCCGTTGGTGTCATTCTTGGCAACTCGGGAGAGTTGAGAAATAGCGTCACCAACGTCATATTTGTCCGGAAGAGCCCTAAGCATCTTGCGAACAATGTCAACATCAAGAAGGTTAGTTCCAAGGCCTTTGAGCTCATTCACAATGTTGTTGAGTCTTAAATACATCTCATTGATGTTTTCATGAGGCAACATTATGAATGTCTCATATTTAATCCGAAGCCTATGCAATTTAGCTTCTTTGACCGTGGATGTTCCCTCATGTATGTTCGAGAGGGTGGTCCAAATATCATAAGCGGTTTCTGAATTGCTCACTCTATTGAACTCATCCGCGTTCAAAGCGCCAAAGAGAGCATTCATAGCTTGGGTATCTAGAGCATTACGTCCCTCTTGCTCCGTGGGGAGTAGTGGATTAAGAGACATGACGTAACCCTCATTTACGATTTTCCAAATGCTTGGACTCATAGCCTTTAAATAAATTGACATTCTAATTTTTCAATAAGCATAATTAGAGCCATCAAACAAAGGAGTCTTTCCTATAGCAATTCCCTCACTAGCCATCCTTTTCTCTCTTAGACGGTTAAGTCTAAATCAATGAGAGACCAAGCTCTGATACCATTTGTACGATCAAGGATAACCGACTAGTGGAGGTGAATAGGAGGTTTTTAAACTTTTTAACAATTTAACAATTTAAGCCAATTAAAAACTTAGTCTAAACAAGTTACACTTCTAGCTGGGCAATTCAATCACAATAAATAAGCTAAAAGTATAAGTGCGGAAATGTAAAGACTAGAAATAACCACAATGAGACAACGATGTTTTCCCGTAGTATCGAAGACTTGCCGGTCTTCACTAGTTCACGTTGAGGAAGCTTGACAACTCAAGCCGGCTCCACGAATTAAGCCTTCCCTCGATCACTATGGTTGTTCTTCCTCCGCTCCGGAGATGGCGAACATCAAACCACTCAAAAGCTTGCACCAGGCCTCTTCACAATCTTCTTGAAGAGACCACCATGCTCCACCGCCAAGGCCGTCTAGGAGTTCGGCAAAACTCCAAGAGTAACAAACCAAGACCTTCGCTTGACGGCGCTCAAGTGCAATAGGATCAATCTAGAATGAATTGATGCACTTGAATGAACTCAACTACCTCACAATTGAATGCACAAGGGAATTTGGGTGTTGAGTGAATGCACTTGGCTCTCAAGGCTCTAAGGATGTTAAATGTTCACTTGCTTGCTGTCCGAGGGCAGTTGGGGGGGGGGGTATTTATAGCCCCCACCAACAATTATGACCATTGGGGACCAAATCCCCAACTTTCAGCCAGATTCGGTACAACCGGCGTTTAGGGTGCGGTTGAACCGCACTTGTATCAGAAGCCCATAACGGCTAGAATGGTGGCATTTATTACTCTAACATAGCCATTGGATTTTGCCATTTAGTACAATCGCCAACTAAATCCCGGTTCAACCGTATCACCCGGTTGAGCCGCATTGAAGTGCGGTACAACCGATTGTAGGGTTTCCAAATCTGCTGAAACGACATGCTCTCTGGAAAATATGAACCGCCTAATAAAAATCGGTACAACCGCAGCGCGGTTCAACCGTTTCCCAAATGCGGTTCAGCCGATTATCATAGAGAGCTTTGGGTCGAGATTACACTTGTTCTGGTTTTCTTGAACCGTCAACTAAACATCGGTTCAGCTGAAAATCGGTACAACCAATTCTCAGCGCGGTTCAACCGAAAACCCAAGAGAGCTCCTGAGCCAAAACACATTGGTACTATTTTTATTCAACCGCCAACTAAATATCGAAAAAACCGCAATGCGGTTGCACGCTCAAGAGCGGTTGTACCGCATTAGCACTCAGTTGGCTGAAGCCTTCAAAATTCGGTACTACCACCGCGTAAGGCGCGGTCATAACGCACAATGCGGTTCAACCGCCATTATAACTGTGGTACTACCGATTTTCGACAAAGGAACTTAAGGCTTTCAAATTCAATTTTAAATGCGAATTCAAATGCATGTATGATCCTAAATTGATCCATATGGCACAATAACATGCTATCAAGCTACTAGCCAAGATCCCTCTTAATAGTATGGCAATTAACCTATAATCCGGTCTTCCAACCAAATCTCTTAAGACTGGTAAAATAGAAAAAGGATCCTAGACTACTTGTACCTTGTCTTCAAGCCATGTAGATCTTCATGTTGTCCTTTAGCATGCATCTTTATGACATCAAATTCACAAAAGGGACTTAACCTTGTAAATACTCAATAAACAGGTTAAAGAATTTTTCGGGGTCTAGATGCTTTCACATGGCGAGCCGGAGGCAGCAGCAGCGGCAGCGACACAGGACGGAAAACGGAGGACGGAGGACGGAGGGCCTAGGTGTGAGAACCCAGGGTATTAAACTTGTAATACTTAACCATCAAATTGGTCCTTGCATTACAAATAAAATATCTCGATTCTCGGCGTATATGTACTTCCCAGAATTGCAGTACACATACTCCATACAAAAATTTAGCATTCATTCCATACAAAAGTCATTACATTACCAAGTCTACAAGCTTACAACATAAAGGAAATACAAGCTCATATTACAAAAGTAGGGCCGACCGACCAAATAACAAGGTAAATAACCAAAGTAGCAGCGGAAACATAAGCCATAAGATGGCGATAAACAAAAGCCAACCGGTTTGCCATTGCCCACAAGGCAACCGACCGGGCCACCAAGCTAGTCGTCCTGAACGAAGTCGGTCTCACAATAGTCGTTCCCTTGGGGATCAACCTCCTCTGCAACAATTAGTTAAGCAAAGCAAATGAGTACAAAAATGTACTCGCAAGACTTACGTAGTGTAACAGACCTATACATAGCTACATGCAAGCTTATTTAAGTGGAGGAGGCTCTAGACTCATTTTCAGCATAAAGCAAGTTTTCATTTGCAATAATGTAATAGATTTAAAGCAGTTTGACAAACTGTTTTAAATTGTTCAAATACAGCGATATAAATAATAATAACAACAATAAAGACAACCTAGAAGTGGCTAACCCAATAGCCACCACAACAATAGCATGAATTCCCCATTCATACCACCCACATCAAGTTTTAATTAAATGTTATAGTCTAGTTCCCACGGGGCGTATCCAAGCGTGTCCATAACCTAGGACGAGGCTATTCGAATAGTTTGAACCCTGTAGGGGTGTACCAATGTACCCACATGTCAGACCGCCTTTTGGCCAAGCTATTTAGCACACTTCCTTTGGTATGCCGGCATGGCTAAGTCCTACGAGACATTTCCAATATTGTGCATTAACTACGAGTCGCCCATATGGAAGAAGCCCATATATTGATACGGAGTCATCAAAGACGCTCACCGCCCTTATAAAGGACGATGCTCCTCATAGTGGATAACCTCCACCACTGATCACCCAAACACACACAACACAAGTTTCTTTTTCAACACAACACACACATCCACCATGTGACCCGGAGCTAACACATGCCAAAATACTAAGTCAAGAGAGGTCCCATATCCCTCTCATGTGGTTAGCACGCAAATTGCTCGGAACGGTGGCGCAAGTAACTCGGTCCTTGTTGACTTGGGCATACCACCACACACTAGATAATCACACCATCAACCATATGCCCAAGTCTAAAACATTTCATTTTCGGTTTCAGTTTTTGACTTTACAAAGTAACAAAGCACAAAGTGCTGAGCATAATGATAATAATAATTTTGTGTGATCAAAGTTATCGACTAAGTCGATAACCGCCCAATTCTACCAGTAGCTAAGCATTTATAAGCATGACACCGAAAAGACAATAAAAGAGCATAATTCAATCACCGGGCTCTAATTCACCGGCGAGATTAATACCTTATGTTTAGTGGCAGGGGATAATAATTTAAGGGCAACCATGCAATAGGAATAACTACCTCTAATCGGCAAAATAAACTTTGACACAAAAGCATGCATACATACAATTTGTAAACAAAGTATTAGACTTTGAAAGTAATGGGATTATTATGATCAAACTGCTTGCCTTTACTTGCTGGTACTCTGGACATTCTCAAGACCATTGCAGTTGCACTCCCGAATCACCGTCATCTAACGAAAAGAATCGACAAGGCAAAAGCATCGAATAAACACCAAAATTACAAAGACTCCAAAAATTATGAAATTAATACAGTAGTTAGATTATGATTTAATATGAATTTATAAACAAAAAATATTTGATTTGGAGTTTGTATGTGAAAGTTATAGTAGTTTGAAAATCAGATTTCTGGAAAATGCTAAGAAATTCACTTCTGTTACTGTTCTGTTACTGTTCATCCGATTTTAATTATTTAGTGAAATTTTATAGGATGGTGGTGGATATAAGGATTACAGAAATGGGTAGAGGATAAAATTATATGAACAATCCAATTGGATTCATCCCATTTGGAGTTCAAATGAATTACTTACGAATTTTTGAAGTTAATTCAATTTCTACTGTAAAAATGATTCCTTCCAGAAATTAATCCTAATTTCGAAATTTTCTGGGACATTGAAATGTTTCCAACCTATTCCAAGTCAAAGTACATTAAGAATGAAAACCAACAAAATTGGTTTCACTCGTTTTGGAGTTGATTCGAATTAGTTATGAATTTTTTAAGTTTAAACCAAACTTTTTATAAACTACCTCACTGACTTAGTGCCTCTAATGCTATTAACATAACTATGGCATAGGGGTACTACTAAATGACATTCATTAAAATTTGGCAGTATTAAACTGTTGGTTTTACAAGAGGGTTCACTGACCAATCACTTTTCGAACTTACTGTCAACTTCTAATGTCTTTTTAATCCAACACAACCCTGTTCCCTCTTGCACTAGAAAGGTTATTTGCTTATTGGTCTTTGCATTTGACAAGATTTTAGCTCCCTGTTCTTCTCCCAACTAGCCTTCTAATGTCATGAATGCTAGAATGGTCAACAACCTCCTAACAATTCCTATATGCTCAAAGTTAATGCTCAAGCACCTACAATGTAAGGTTTTGAACTAAAATGCTATTATCAGATTTTTCTTTAAACCCTAACTTTCGAATGCAAATTTTAATTGAGTAACCTAACAAATAGAGTACAGCACTAGCACTGATCTACCTCTATTGTTTAATACTTCATCAAAAGGAAAAGGTTGCCTTCGATGGTTTCAAAATTTTCATCTCCACTTTCGCTTTTCGACTTAAAAGCTATGAAAAACTAAATGACCAACTAACTATAGTAAAAGGACAGTCTTTTAATTACTTGAATTGGTCAGGTTATTAGCCTTTTAATGAAGTTGAAAAATTGTCAGATTATTGCTCATAAATCTACAACTGCACACTTATGACTAACAAAACTGATACCACTACACTTCCTTTTAACTCAATTTCAGATTCGCTAACTAGAGTGATCTGAAGGACATACACCCGATTTGTTAGCATAAGGGATACAGTTTTGCATGTGGGTGCTACGGAAATCTAACTTACTTCTTCTCTTCTCTGTTTATTTTTCTGAAAATTCAAAGTCATATTGATTTCCAGATTTTAGCGCTGATAAGAGCTAAAAACCAACTGATTAAAGGAATTAATGCAATCCCTAACTATTTGAGTTAGTTGAACTTTTAGTGCACTGACAAAACCATTTTTCATCTAACAACTTCTCTAAACAACATCCTTTAACAGGAACTAGCCTGAAATGAAATGCTGTGAGCTCAACTCCTAACAGGATCAAGGTTCAATCAAAAGACTATACTGATCTTTCAACTACTCTTCCCACTAATTCATTTGCCAAATTGCTTAGCACACTTTTGAGTGGCATCATTTTTAGTCAACAAGGTGGTTTTCTCAAATCCCTACAGTGATTCCATTTTCAGTGAAGAGGGTTCTTCAGAGATGAAACTTACAAGAACAGGCGCATGTAGGGGCTCGCGTGAGGTATGTCGGCCCGGCGAGGAGTGGCGCCGAGCGTCAAGACCCACCAAATTGGATTGCCCGAGGGCTACTGGAGCTCAGGGTGGTGGCAAGGCGGCTTGAGTCTGCACCGAGGCGGCGCGGCGAGGTGGTGGCCACGTGGAGGCGAAAAGAGGGCGCGACCGGAGACGACTAGGAGGGAAATTAGGCGCAAGGGCACGAGTAGAGCTCTGGGACTCACCGGGTGGTTGCCTTGACGGAGAAGCACCAAAGTGGGTGGCAAGGGAAACCTGCTGTGGCGTGAGGTGGTCACCGTGGCGGGTCATTGTGGAGCAAAACAACACAAGTGAGTGATCGGGGAAGGTCAAGGGAGACTAGAGGGTGCTCATGGAGAGGAGAATCAGAAGGAGGTTCGCCGGAGAGAAGTGGCGACGGTGGCAGCGGATTTGGCCGGACCTGAAGAAGATGGCATGCGCGCGGCGGTCCGGTGGCGCAAACCTCGAATTGATGTAGGGCTTGGGTTCCTGGTGATGTAAGGCACACCGTGATGGGGTCGGAGGTGGCCGGAGATCGCCGGAAAGGCCAGAGGGCTTGGAGGCGGCTCGGCTAGTCCATGAGCGGCATTCGGAGCTTCGCTCGATTGGGGCTCGGGGAAGAGGGGAAATGGAGGTGGTGAAGCAAGGAAGTGAAGAAGAGCATGTGAGGCACTCGGTGCTCGACTGAAATAGGGGCGAGAAGGACGGGGTCGCTCGCGAGAACCCGAGCTTCCACTCTGCTTGGTCATGGCGTCTTCCCGCGATTTCTCGGCGTGGACAGAGAGCGAAGTGACGGCGTCCGAAGGAGAAGGGGCCTGGTTGGTTGCCGTGTGCGGCGGCGCGACGGCGTCGAGCAGCTTGGATGGAGGAGGCCGGGGCAAGGTGGCGTGCATGCGACCTTGCTCGGCAGAGAAAAACCAGCGCGTGGCGATGATGCGGTGGAGAAGACGACCTGCGGTTGGGACCCGCAGGTCAGAGGTAGAGAGAGGGGAGGCTCAGGCGTTCTGGTTGGGTCGAGCCAGGAGGCAAAAAGGGGTCCAGTCGGAGGAACAGTAGGGGAAAAAAAGGCAAAAAGGATTTTCCAGATTTTGAAAAATCGGCTGACAGATTTAAGGATTTAAAAGACACAGTTTTTGAGCTCCTAAAATCATGAAAATTTTAGGCGAGCCTTAGGACAAAGAGAATATCCTTCTGTAAATTTTCCAGGGTTTTTCATGTAATATATATTTCTCCAAAATTAAATGTAGTTCCTGCTTTTCTGGTTTGACTTTTAATTTACTACTTTGACTGAGTGTTTTAAAATAGAAATTAATTTCTACAAAATGTGAAATTTTAAGGGCGAGTCTCTAATATGTTCCAAAACCTAGGAAAAATATTTTCAGGTACTGTTCACTTGAGTTGTTTGTATTTTAAATTCAAATTCAAATTTGAACATGCAAATTGAGAAGAAATCAAATGACCTCCAAAAATTCCAGAAAATTCGAAATAAGCAAACTAGAGCATTTAGAACTCAACTAAAGTATTCCCAGCTATGGGTCCTACTATACTTTCAAAATAAAAGATAGTTTGTATTTCTGAGATAAAGAAAATATATTTGTAAATTGAATTTTTGATAGTTCTTTTGAAAGTGCCTCAAGCATTCTAGGAGCGTATGAGGTTTTACTATTTTTAAGTTGAAAACCAGAATACATTCCCTCGCTTTAACCTTTTTAGTTTTGCCTCAAATTCAAATTGGACTTTTGAATTGGATAAGAAAGTATTGGGTTAATAGGTTTCAAATCTAATAAATAAGGTTTTATACCCCTACTTTGAACTAAGTTTTCAACATCTTGACAAACTTTTATTTTTGTTTTAGGAATTTCATTTCTAGGTTTTGGAAAACCAGGTTGTAACCTATTTGCCTTGCAATAAAAAGTTTTAAAAAGGTCCAAAATTTCACAAATGTACAGTAGATGCTTAGCTAATCCAACTTAGGGATTTTGGGTCATTACGAGGGTCAGTGCTGGGGGAGGAGGCGCTTGCACAAGCCGCCGGTTGAAAACAGCAAGAGGGGCGCTGCAAAAAATACAGAACAGTGTGGGCTACAGGAGTAGAGCTGGGTTAGCTAGGGTTTTGGGGTGCCCCCCTACTCCCTTGCTTAAAACAACAGTGGCCCAAACCATCCCCTTCTTGGGCTAGACAACCAACCTCTCTATTGGGCAATGGGCCAAAGACCACCTCTAAATTCTGATTTAATTCTTTAATTACATCCTCTAATTTGTCAAACACTCAAAATAATTAAATGGGGCATTACATTCTACCCCCCTTAAATAGAATTCGACCCCGAATTCTAGACGTCGATTTAACAAAAGAACAACTGCGCCTGAAACGATACAACAATTAACACGTTCTAGACGTGAACAAATCTGGATATTAACATGCATGCGAGACTCTGGCTTCCAAGTAGCTTTCCTCTCAGACCTATGGACCCACATCACAATTGATGGATACCAACGGCTTACCCCTCAACACTTGTCTCGACCTTCATAGGTTCTCTCGACACACAGGACTCAAGAATAAGGTCCTACTCGATGGCCAACGGCTTTAATCGAAATCCCAAGCTTCGGACAGCTCAGGTAGGCACTCACCCAGAACATACCAGACGTTGCGTACATCACGTATGGACCCGAGATGGTCAAAGCGATACGCCAACTTATTAATCCTCGCAACTGTCAAAAACGAACCAATGTACCTTGGGCCAACTTCCCCCTTGGTACTAAGGCACGCAACATGCACAACCCACATGGGCCTCCTGTCCCACTTCTCAATCGGTTCCTTCGTCTAACAAGGAGCACATCATTAACCAGGAACACACAACAGTAATCGCTTTAAACAACTCTTTCATAACCAGAATTCCAATTGAAAATAACGAATTCTCATTGCAACCACAAAATGGCAACTTCACACAAAAAGGGTCAAATTCGGGAGCGAAGATTCATCATGAAATCCCTTCCGCTTTCCAAATAGACAGTTTACAAATAAACACCACATAAGCCGAAAGAGCAACCACTCAAACACCAAATCAAATACTTCCTTTCTTCTTTCTGAACTGAAAAGAATCATACATGCCAACACAGCGCCAACTCAAATTGCGGAAGGCATCAGTCAACAACACAAAGCTCAAACGAGAATCAAGAAAATGCCTCACTACCCGAGGAAACATCTTTTTTCTCAGTTTCTCTTTTAGGAGTAAAACTTCTCTCAAACCTTGGAATTTGAGCTCATCGCCTACCACATGAGCTCAAGCCTCTTAATTTAACATCCCCAAATTATGCTCAATCCAAAATACATCATTCACACCTTTGTGGAAGGCCCTATTGATCCCACCAAAACACTCCAGACAACTCCTTCTACTAACGAAATTAATTTGACAGATGGCACCCAAAGCACTTCAAAATAGATTTCACGCAATCACATCACCTCAAACTTTTAAGAATAGACAATTCAGAATCCTCAATACACACGCTCATGTACTACATCAGAAGGGTTCTATCAATAATCATTCCACTGCTCATAATACTCCATGATTCTATTTTCTCTACACACAATCATTGGGCGACCAAAGGTCTAGCATAAAAATGCAAAGCCCAAATTTAACCTCCAAGACCTCTACAACGAACTTCTCTTATGACAGATAGAGAAATCATCAAATTAAATCTCTAACATTCCTACAATTCTGACATACTCACTCATTGATATCATCAGGAATCACCCACACAATCTCGCAAATACAATCCAATTGCGTTACTCTATAAAATTGATCAAGGTTTCCATACCTTCGATAGATCCCAACATTTCAACATGAACTGATGTTCTGGGATTACACTTTACCACAGGTTCTACTTAGTCGTATCACTAATCAGTTTTACTTCAACGACAATCATTCCATTTGAATCAATTTTTTCCTCTAAGAGGTACAGGTCAAAACCAATTCATCTTCTACTACTCCTCCAATAGCTTGTTACCAAAATCTCACCACTACTATTACTTGGCTACCAACAAGCAGTTGTCAGCTTACGCTTAACAAAATCTTTGCAACACAAATCGGTTGATCCTTTCTCAAAAGGAAGAGACGAACAAGAACAAGTTTCGGCACACAGGAAAACATTGCTCCTCACGGTGAGCACGAGACCAAAAGAAATATTCCAATAACGATGATCTTGGAAAAACAAAACTGGGATCACGGTCGAGGGTACACACCCCTCAAAAGAGAATAGCAAATATCAACCAATAAGAATGCAACATTTCTAGTGAAACTCGACAATGCTTGTGCGGAAGAAGAACAAAAAATAGTCCTTTATCTACAACAATATCTTGCCAACTCGAACAAGATAAGATCTTAAGACCAAACCACAAGAACCACTTAAGAACCAGTAAAACCTTCCAACGTGTTATTTTACTCGGAACAGATCAACTACCACATAAGACATGAGATCCAGAAGATCTCAGCCGCAAAACTCGAAACAGTTTTAATTTACGGAATAACACGAAAAACAAACTTGAAATATTCTCATTTAAGCAATATCACCATAGGTGATCAAATTACTACGAGAGTTAACATCAATCTCACATTCCAGTAATTTTAATAGCATCGACATCATACATTAGTACCAAGAATCATCAAATTTTAATGCCCATCCTAAAACTTTCCAAAAGAAACACATGCCACAAAGTTGAAACAAATTTACCTTAACAAGATCATGCTATGCAATAGCAATAACACAAGGCGCGCTACCAAAGACCACTTACGAAATTCATCTACTCATTTGTTGGTGTTGCTCAACACCAACTCCAACTCTCATTATTAATTGACCATTGTATTAATCATGTGTGTAAATATGATGCTAATTCTATTTGCATTCTCAGAACCATTTATAATAATAGATTTAACGTTTCACCTCAAACTTTTAGAAATCAGTTCAAAACATGATTAGAGATTTACTAACACAATCTCTATAAAATAAGGTCTTACAAAATGCTACACCAGCATCCATCTAGTCCTTTATACAGGTTTCACCAATTTTTGCATGTCAGGAATTATGTAAGTCTAGCATTTATGTGAGGTCATCAATAAGATGTTTACTAGATAGTTTCATGTCAATATTCACTCTCTTTAGTAACCCTATTGATTCTAATTAGGAATAAAGATATTCCAAATCACAACTTGTCAAGAAGTCTTAGCAAAGCAGCAATAACCTAACTAGTTACTCTACCGAGGTCATCAGTTAAGATTAATTATGCATCACGCCAATGACCCAACTTGATGTCATAAACAGCATCAATTAACTTCTTTACTTACAGCTTCTCACTTAACACCACAAAATTTTACAAAGGATTTTGACACCTTTTTGTTTCAAAGAAAAGGTTCTAAACTCCAACACTCCAACTACTCCAAAAGAAATGAGTAGAGTCAAAACTTTCTTCAATGAAGTTTGTAAAAGATAATTTCCATTTTCCAGAATACCAAACGAAACACCGGATCACATTTTTCAACAAGAAAGGTAGGACTTCCATGAAAATGGACATTCTCATAAATCAAGTACGTTTATAATCAACAGAACAACTCGTCATTCAGGTGATCAAAGGTTTGCTTTAAGAAAACCAATAAAGACCGATGAACACCTCCCAACTGCAATGAATCACTAATCCAAGAAAACTCATCCACCGCATCTAAACAAGAATAACCATTCCAACCTCAAGGAAGACGAAATTTCTCCCAAAGAAACTCATACTCTACATCTGGAACTAGTTGATTCGAGGTAGACGCTCCATTAATCTCATACCACAAATGGTGGTGCAACCTGGCAACCCAAGGTTACAACCATGACCTCGATCTCTCGTCATCTACTAATATAACATATAATAATAATATAGGCATATCATAAGTATTCATAACAGTAATGCTCAAAGCGACATAACGAAAGCGTGAATGCAATGCTTGACCCATTCCCATTTTACAGTGCACAGTGTGTCAATTTAATATTTCAACTACCACGGACCTAAAGCCCACTCTGATACCAACTGTAACACCCTAGCCCAACTTGAGCCTGGAATGCTACTAAACAAACATGATAACAATTTAAACATAAGGCATAACTCTAAATTTCGGTAGAACCTCCTTTGTACAGCTAGCTATACCGGAGGTTCCAACAGATGCATATATCATAATCAATATTCTAACATCCAGAATTCATCAAAGCATTCAAAATATGCTAATCGGCTAAAGTATAAGCAAGGATATCCAAAATAAGCCACTCTCATTATTACAATTAATCCAAGGCATTCATGCATAACCATAATTAATTTGCTTATTATTAATGTACGATCTAAATGTTATTCAGCTTTAAAGTTGTGTGTAGTGAGTGCATCCAAGGCAAGCCTACTCCTGTAGCACCCCAGCCATACAAGGCCTGGACTGCTACTAAAATAAGTAAAATTAAACATATTCAAAATTAAAACATCTTACAAAAATTCGGGAGAACCTCCTTTGTATAACCAAGTATACCGGAGGTTCCAACAATTGCATACATTATTAACATTAACTCAAAATCCAAAGTTCATCAAAGCATTGCATAAACAAAATTTACCACTCTCCTTATTACAAATAACCAAATGCATTTAAGCATAGCCAAGATAAATCCTTAACAGTTTACTTATTATTAAGGTATGAACTATCGAAATTATCTTTAAAGAAAAGTGTGTGATAGTGTGTGCGCCCTTAGCAATTCTACTCCCTCCCATGCATGCCGTTCTTGCAAGAGGTACCTAAAACACAGCAAAAACAAGAGGTGAGCCCAAAGACTCAGCAAGTATAATAAAAGGTGTCAACAATGAACAAACATGTAAATCAGCAATTAAACCTCTCAAATCCACATATCAACTATCTTACACATGCATGCTATGCAATATGCTCAAAAGACACTTCTTTTCCTTCTCTTTCCCTTTTGCATTTTACTGTAATGCAAAGTGCGATCCGTCGATGCACACCCATGCTCGTACCATCTCGGCACAGGGACCATTACCCATACTCCACGCATATGGGGACCTAAGCCCATGCTCTTCAAGCATGGGGACCTTTAGCCTGTCATCAACATGACGGGACCTCAAGAGATGCTTGGTCATCAGCGTGACCAAGACTTCAATAATTCAGCATGATGCATATGTAGGAACTCTCAAATTACCACAACATGCATCCACATCAATATTTCATATGAATATCCTATTCATAAAGCTCATAAACATAGAACTCACCAATATCAGATATCCATGATTAACACGTATATCATAACTCTAGCAACCATGAACATTATCAAACATGCCATCATCACAACCATGTACACACAAATTCTCATAATATATATTAAACATTGCCCTTCAGCAATATCTATTATAACCGTCATTATACTTGCCTTAACCGCGAGAGAGTGAGTGACGCGCCGAAGGTGCCGCTCCCGAGACCCGTCCACCACCTGAGTAATTATTATAACGCATGCTAAGATGGCAGTAGCGGACCAAACCAAAGCATACAACAACAATCACTAACTTGCAAGAGCGTCTAAGTCGATCCCAACCCCAAATCCTACACGTCGATATGTCCCCTCGGTGGACTGTCAACTTATAAAATTCATATCTATTGATTCAGAAGTCCAATTAAAGTTTTCTTAGACTTTCTGGAAAGATAATTAAATTATCCAACTAAGTCTAGTTGGTGAACCTCTCTGAATCGGCCAAATAATACCCCTACCAAGCCAGTTAATAAAACATCGATTTCCCGTCAGGCTCTCTGGACAGAGCACTAAAAATGCCATAACTTTCAGTACGTGTATCCAAATCCCGTGTTCTTGAGCTTTCTGAAAAGCTGAGGCAATGATCTACAACTTTGGTTATACTGAGCTTCTCTGATTTCCCCTTTAACTAGTCGTTTAAACCAGATTACTAAAACCTGTCAGAACACCAACGATTCTACAGAACAGTCCCACTAATAAAATCATAACTTCTGCTACAGGGGTCCAAATTATGTGTTCTAGCCCTTCGTGGAAAGATGGCGACGTCCTCTACAATATCCTAAGAGACGTCCTGGACCAATTCTTCCATCTACTGCCCTCTAACAAGCCAAACTACAGAACATCAATTATCACGTCGGGTTCTCTCGACAGTTCACTAAAATTATCATAACTTTTGCTACGAAGGTCCAATCCTTACGTTCTTTAGCTTTATGGAAAGGTGAGGAAATTAAACATCTTTTTCATTATAACGAGATCCTCTAATTTCGTATTTAACTAATATATTAACTCAAATTTCTACAGACTGTTTGAATGCCGACAGATTATCAGGACAGCAACACTAGAAAATTCATATCTCCCTGACCGTTAATCGGATTTGGGCGTTCTTGGCGGCCACGTAAATATAAGGACATGACGCAAATATCTCTAAGAGAGTGGATCCCCAGATTCTGCTTCTAAATACATGAAAACCGTCGCGCAAGGTTCTGGACAGAACCGATCTAATTCCATAGAACAACCGATTTTACTAACCGCAACGAATTCGCATCTAAAACGAAACCAACAGCGAAGAAACCCATCGTTACCCTTGGAGAACTGATGTAGATCACGAAGAACACCACGCGATCCCGCTTCCCCTCCCTTCTCTCCTTCCTTCTTCCTTTCTCTTCCTTGGTCGGCAGCACCCGAGGAGGCTTCTCCTTCCTCCTTCTTGGCCGCAGCTAGGGGTGGGAGGGCACTGTAGCACGCCATGGTACTGTAGCACGGCGGTGGTACTGTAGCCGTGCTACTGTAGCAACCCTAGGGTTGCCCCCTCTCCTTCTTATGTGGCCAACTACCCCTTCCCCTTGGGCCTAAATGCTGTGGGCGGAAACCTCAGCCAGTTGTCCAAATTATGCGTAAACCCCCCTCTCATCTCTTGTTAAAACACTTTCCTAATTGGTCATTCTCTCTAATTTATTTCTTCTCTCTCGACTACATTTGGGGTATTACAACTCCCTCCCATGCATGCCATTCTTGCAAGTGGTACCTAAAAGCACAACAAAAGCAAGGGTGAGTCCAAAGACCCAGCAAGTACCAATAAATAAACATTAACTCATAGTTATAGCATCAACATCCCATAAGAAAACATTACACTAAAACAACTCACATGTTTATGTAATGCAAATGAGCAATGCATCCTTTTCTCTTTTACACTTTTCGCATTTTACCGGTAATGCGGGGTATACAACTGTCGATATATACCCTTGCCTCTGTCCTCTAGCACAGGGACCAAGAGCCTATACTCCACAAGTATAGGGACCACAGCCCATCATCTTCATAATGGGGACCTCTACTCAATGCCCACGTTCTACGAACGTGGGGACCACAAGCCCGTCATCTACATGACAGGGACCTCCAATATGCATACTTGGTCACCACGTGACCAAGTCTCAAGTACACTCTCAATATGCATATGCACAAGTACTCTATCTCTCAATAACATGTATATCAACAACAACATACCAGAATCTCAAACTTTAGCAACCCACGGACCACCGCCATCATACATAAGCATCAACCAAACATCAATCAGCACAAGTAAAAGAAATCAACCCAATGTACTAGCACTAATTCTAAGCCACATGCCTCTCAGGACAAAAGAAGCTAGCAATGTAGTTTTGGGTTTCCAGGGGAACCGGCGTCTATCTAGCTACACCTCCATCATACATAGAGAAATTGAGTTATATCTGACCGAACTAGCAAGTCATGGAACACTACAATTTAACCGGAAAGTACGCTACAATTAGTTCAGCATCTGGTTGATGCATAAACTATCTAGTTTCATTTTCGTTTTGTCATAACCAACTTTACCAAAAACTAATTGTTCCACCCTATGAAACATTCAGTACGAAGGCATCGCTCAACCCATGAACCATGAAAATGTATTCATATTTTCATACATAGCTAACCTCGAACAGTATCTAACCCTACAATTTTACATCGGCTGAATTCATTCCATCCTTTGTCCAGTTCAAATAGTAGCAATACTCAAAAGGAATTCTTGAGTTAGCAGCAAACTCACCACCTCGTCCTCCGACTAGTCGGGGTCCTCCAAGAAGTCCTTGTTGGCCAGGATCTTGCTCTCCAGGCCGAGCTTGCCGTCGCCGGTGCAGTCCAACGGAGCCAAACCCGATGAAGAAACCGACGAAGGCCATCACCTCGTGCCTCAACTAGGCATCATAGCGACACAAGTAAACTGAATCAAGTCAAAATGTGTATAACAGAAACAACCGATTTGAGCTAGGGGAGGAAGGGAAACTGAGGTGGGTCGGCTCGGCAGCGCACGGCAGAAGCATCGGTAGCCTCGGGCTAAGCCGACGATAGCAAGAAGCCGAGAGGCTACCAGCAAGGGCATGCAGGAGGAGAAGGGGCCGGAGGCGGGCCGAGAGGCGATGTTGGCCCAGTGCAAGGCGGCCGAGAGGCCGAGACGCGCGAGAGGTTGTGCCAGTGGCGCTGGAGTGAGGACCCGTGGTGGCACCCCAAGGCGTCACCAATGGGGGACGAGGATGAACGAGCGGCGGCCGGGGAGGAGGCTCTGTTCTCCTGAGGCGGTGATCTGATGACGAGGTCAGCTTGAGGGGCGCGCATGGTAGAGGAGGCATCACATCGAGCCGGCGAAGAAGCAGGATGCCATGAGCCGGGAGGCAACAGCAGCGTGGGATGGAGGATGGCGCATGAGGGCCGAGGGCTGTGCCAGGGGGAGGAGGCGCCTTACACAAGCGTCGGTCAAAAACAGGCAGTAGGGGCAGCGGCAAAATTACAGGCAACAGGGGTGGCTACACAGGGAGTAGAGCTGGGTTAGCTAGGGTTTTGGTTGGCCCCCCTACTCCCTTGCTTAAAAAAAATAGTGGCCCAAACCATCCCCTTCTTGGGCTAGACAACCAACCTCTCTATTGGGCAATGGGCCAAAGGCCACCTCTAAATTCTGATTTAATTCTTTAATTACATCCTCTAATTTGTTAAGCACTCAAAATAATTAAACGGGGTATTACATTACCAATCTAGACTTTCTTGGTAACATCATCATTCAAATGCCTCTTCTTTGACTACTTCTTTGGACACACGGATCCTACTACTTTACCACCTAATCTAGGTGTGACGATCCTGACTGAAATGACCTTTATCATTCTTGTATCTGGAGTGAGAGACTGGCTTTTCTAAGGACACTGGCAGACGTAGTGACCTTTTCCACGACAGTTGTAGCATAAACGTGTCGAACCTTGCGACTTTTCTGACGAGACTATGATAGAACGACTATCCTTCTTGAAGGTTGAAGCTTGTCGCTTTACAGGGCATCTCTTGGCATAGTGGCCTTGCTTACCACACTCGAAACATAACACTTACAATACTGGCTTGGTTCTCTTTTGAGGCTGGTTGCCAAGGTCAACATTATGCTTTTGTGATTCTTTAGCTGACACATCTTGTACTGACAACGGTTTTCCTTCTTTTGCTAATGCCTAACTAACAGCACGTCGGAAATTCTCTCACTAATGTTGTGTTCTAGAAGTCAACACTGAATACATAGGGCACTAGCTCGGATGATGATCATTGCCTTCACAAAATAAACATGTGATCTTGCTCATTGGACATTCTTCAATAGAATGGTTCCCTTTGTAGCTGGAACAATTGATATTGTGCTCATCGGCGCTATGGCCTATTTCTCCACAACAGGTACATGCACAATCTTCTGACTTATTTGGTTGGGATCATTTCAAATGACAACAGCTAGACTGGGCATAGGATATTGGAATAACATGTTTCTCTTGATCACTCTTGCTTTGATGTCCCATGCTGTTGGCAAAAAGCGGCAGTGAACTTTGCCCAAGTGATGATCTACCCGTCCTGATGGGCGGCGCGAAAGTTTTCCCATCAATCTAATGCAACTCCTTCCAATTGATGAGCAGCATAGAAAACTTTCTCACTATCATTGCATTGCCCAACAGTTAGCTTCTTTTCTATGGTGCGAATCTAGAATTCTACATCCTTGAGTGCGGTTGATCCTTGAAAGATAGGTGGTTTGGTCATTATAAACTTTGCAAACTTGACTGAGGGTGTGTCGTTGGGATGACAACGAGTTGTGCATCATTGCAAATGTTACTATTGTCTAAACGTTGCATCGTCGCTTGCATAAGCTGATTCTGCGTGGCAGGAAACTGATTCAAGCTCTAATGCATCACTACTGGCACTAGAGATAGTTGCTGATTAGCATTTGCTCTAGTACTGACACTTGTGATGGTACGGCGGCTTGCTTGATTATTCTAATTCAACAAATTAACTAAGGTAGCAACAGTCTGATGCTGCTGGGTCATCTTGTTGTTCATGTTATGCATCATCGCATTCATGAGTTGAGTCTAAGCGGTCAAAAATTGTATCATGTGTGGATCTTCTACTCCTGGTACTGACAACTGTCCACTGGGATTGACAGGGTCTGAGCTAGCAGAGGTTGTCTCAATATTACTGACAAGGTTGGTTCCAATAGGGCTCTCCATCTGCTAGCTGACGAAGGCTAACAAGTGAGAGGGAAAAGCATAAGGTAAGGGATGACAATCTACTAATGAGAGCAGGTTTAACCCAAGGAACACACAAAATAGCCAAAAAGCTATTAAGAGGCATAAAACTCACAACCAAACTACACACAGAAGAAGGAAAACGAAAATCTAATCATCTAGTCGATTAAACTCCAAGTTAACTGGGTGACTTGGCTCAACATGCGAGAGGAGCCTATGCTGACCTATCTTATGTGGCTGATTTGAAGAAAACTCAAACTAGTCACGGTCTTTGTCAAACGTTGATTACTTGCGATCCTTGCAAGCAAATCTTGGAGAAAGACAGGGGTGACGTACAACTTCTTCCTGGTCTTCAATTCTTGCGACGAAGTTGTCTTGAACACATGGAAAGTGTACGGGCTTCAAAGAGTTGTCTGAAAGGCTTCTAGGTACCCACCAAGACATTTGGTACAAATGGCAACAACTATAGGAGTTATGAGGAGAGATAGTCCAATTTAATACTCAAAATGGTGAGGAAGAAAATAGATGAGAAATGAATAGAATGGAAGAGTATAGAAGCTGGACAAGGTGAGAATAGCACATCATTAAGATTTTCCATTTGTAAAATAAGTTTTGAATTTTTTTGTTAAAAATGGCCATTCTAACTAAGGTCATGACTAATAGACGATATGGCTTTGATACCCTCTGTCTGGACCCAAATATGCAAATCTGGACCCTCTGTGTATACTTCTCTAGTCCAGGATCACGTTAGTGAATATAGTGGCAACATCGATAAAATATCGTTCCATATGCAAAAATGACTAATAAATAGGCAAATAACAATAATTATCAGAGTGACAACCATAAGGTAAAAGCTTACAATTAATGCCTCAGAAGGCGAATAGCTCAATTAAGCTGCAGTAGAAGGTAATGGAATAACTTCAGTGAAGTCCATCCATATGCCCATAGGCAATCAGCTGGGGTAACGCGACCTAATTCTCCACGATCCTTGAAGTAGACCTTGTTGACCGATGATGATCTGATGTAGCATTCTCAACTGAACAATATTGTTTATAGCAAAAATGAGTACATAAGTCACTCAACAAGTAACACCAGAGAATGCAATTATAGATGATGGCTTATTCCAAAGGATATGGCATGTATGGTTCTTTTGCATAAAAGGAATAGTTGCAGTTGAATATGAATAATAGATTGAAAGCGTAATTCAAAACAAATAAACAATAATAATTTTAACATGTATTTTCCCAAAGGACACAATGTGTAATCAATTTCTTTCACACAGCCATATGAGTGACATCACACAGTTGTCCCTTCCCAATTGTTTTATGGAAATATGCCCCTCGTGTGAAATCCTCGAGCATGTCCACGACCGAGAACGCGGCTATTCGAATAGATTGTTAACACTCTGCAGAGATTGTACACTTTACCCACAAGATACAATTAACTCATCATGTCAACCATGACTCACCATACGGAGGTATGTGATTGAGCAATCATAACAAAACCTTTCCGAAACTTCACCTCAATAATTGACTCTCCCGTTGTGTTTTACCGTTGTACCAACCCTGACATAGTACTTTGGTATGATGCACAGTGTTGGACCTGAAGACGGTGAACTGCTCATAAATGTGACCTACAAAGTAGTTCACAGCTCCACCCATCGCTAAGCACCTAACCTACAATTTGAGTAGTCAATGTCGAGATTTTGTAACATACTAAGTTAGGCCTGTCCCATACCAAGCATGGGGTTTTACAGTTGTGGCTTAGTTCAATGACACACAAAGTTAAGTTCTTAATTGACCAGGGCAAGACTGCCAATTTCTAACTATCTCACCAAGATTCATATTTCCCAAACACATAGCCACCATATCACACAGTACCATCTACTCGCCTCAGTATAAATCTCTTGCCACCCTCTTGGTTAAGTGCAACACATGCCATCATTGAGTAATAGCACACAGTACACAGTTTTACACAAAGTTCCATAATCACTTAGTCAAATTTATATTTGTAACTCAAATGATATGAATGACTCGTTGCTTGGCTAAGCATACTATTTTTATCTAGCCAACCCACGTTGGTGCTAAGATAATATCAACTAATAATTAACCAAACTAGGGTGACAAAAGATCATGATATTACAATAGGCAAGGTGCATATATGTCGGGACCCCGGATATGCAACTTTGTGACCCTCTGTGTATTCTGAACTAGTCCCATAATCAGTAGCTAGTCCACACAGTTTGGAACATCGATGAAATCATAACCATACAACAAGGTAGCTAAGAAGCAGACAAATTATATTACTTAGTAGCAAAAGGATATTATGGTCATGGTTTTACAGAGCTTACCACGCAGGGCTAAAGTCACGACCAGGTCCATGACCAGATCTATGACCAAATCTACGATGAGGTCCACGACCAGATTTATGACCAGGTCCACGACTAGAGTAAACTTGCAGCAGAATAAAACAAGCTCATGGAAGCCATCCAACATGCCCACGGGTAATGGAGTGGAAAACACATCCTAGTTTGTGTAACATCCCAAACTCGGGTTTGTATTTCAAATGTATAAAAATGAGGGGAATTATAATTTTTGATGCATCATGATGTTATTTGAATTTTCTAGAATTTCTATCAAAGGTTTTGTTGATTTTGAAAACCTAATGCTTCAATTGACTAGAAGCATAATCCTTTGAAACTTTTTAAGAAAATCTTATGATCATACTCTGAATTAATTTTCCAAGGTTCTGAAACTTCCTAGTGACTCCTCTGAAAAATTTCATAATTTTTAGATTTTATTTACTATTTTAAAAGGGCTAGTCAAACTAGTTAGATCCTTGGTCAAAACCCTAGGACTAAACCTTGTAATATTTTTAGAGAAAAATGCATTGCATGAAAACCTCTAGAAATTTTATACAAGGTTAATCATACAGTCAATAACCTCCCATAAAAAATTTAGGATTTTTTAAGTTTATATTCTACCTCTAAAAATTCCTCGAACTCTCAGTCTTTTCCAAAAACTTAGCTTAGCTACTGTTTGGACACGTTCGAACCGTCCGAACTAGCAACACGATCGGACCGTCTGATCTCAATCAGACCATCTAATCTCATGGTCCAATCAGCCCCTCCGGTCGGTCCGAATGTTTCGACCGCACCAGGCTTGAGTCCGACCTGAACCACTTGACTCGACCCAACCCACTCATCAAACCCTGACTGAGCTGCATCACCTATACCACTGGCTTGTGGGCCTCGCTTGCATGGTCATCTTCTCCATGCAGCCTTCGTGCCCATGCTAGCTCGCCGTGCGCGTCGTGGACAACGTCGTCGCCTACAGCCGCCCAACTGCCCCACACCCGGTTTTTTACGAGCGCCCGTGGTTTGGCCGCATTGACTGGCACTCGCCCATGCCCCGGTCACCTCGCCAACCCATCACTGTTGCTTGTGGTCGTCCATGGACCGAGCTCACCTGTAACAGGCCAAAAAATTCATAAAGGAAAAAATACGGGATTTTTAAAAACTTTTTGTATAATGTCTATTGTCGTTCTATTGTTTGTATTTTTGAGAGTCACTTGTGTGCCTTTCTCTTTTCTGCTATTCTGGTCTTACCTAGTATCAAGTAAGAATTCCTTAAGACGAATATCAGAATGTTACAGAGTCTAAAATTCTACTGTTTTGCCTTTTCCCCATTGCTTCTAGTCTTGCCTTTCCTCTCATGTCCCCTTGGCCATGTACCTGATCAGCCCCGTGCCCGGTACGACTCACCTCGCACCCGTGCATCCCTTTTCTGTGCCTCTAATCAGCAGCAGGTCCAGCCAGTGCAGCTAGACCTCCCTAATCGGGATCGGGGCAGCCGTGCCCCTTTCCATTTGGTTGCCTCGTGCGCCAAGAGGGAGAGGTCCAGCATGTTGTGGTCTATTGACCATTAATAGCAGTCACCCAAGATGTCATTCAGCTGCCCTATGCTGCCCATGCCGTCAGCTGCACAAACCACTCCTCCTCGACAATTGTGCCAAGGTGCATGTACATATTCGCCCAAGTCCTTATTACCTCCTTGTTGCTCTTCTTAGCCATTCCAGTGCTAACCTCATTCTCTTCCTCCTCCAAGAAAGTTTGAGTTCCATTCAGGCTCAAGCGCTTGCCTCGGTCGAGCGCCGCCACATGATCCCCACCTTTGCCGCAGGCACCCATCGAACAGCCTTGGAGACCACTCTCCTTTCACCTCCGATCGGGACCTTCCAAGACCTCCCTGGCGGACCATCTATCTACTTCTAAGGAGCACCCTTGAAGACCGAAGACCACCCTCTTCTCCTCAAGATACATGCAGCACGAAGCTTCTACCATTATTGTGATTCACCATCGCCAGCACGGCTCCGGCTAACCACTTCCCAGTTCTGTTCTGGTAAGTTCCTAATGGACAGAAACTCTTCATGGTACAAGTCGCCTTGTTCTCTCTTGGATGATCCTTGGGTTCTTCCTTTGGCTTTTCTGCTGGTTCATCCGATTGCGACAATACAGTCACACATTTGTTTCTTTTGATCACCACTGTGTAATCGATCCTTTCTCTCGATCGACTACGCACAGTTAACGCTCCCAAGACCTCCTTCCTTGCAGAGCTCCCATTTTGCAAAGACAATCACCATAGTCACGAACTCCCATTTTATAAAGACCACCCTCTGGCTGCGACCGTACATTTTACAAAGACCACCTTCTTAGCCATGACCTCCCCTCTCGCAAAAACCACCCTCTTCTTCGTACACCTCCATGACCACCCCTGGTCGCGGAACTTCCATGACCTCCCACAGGTCGTACGCTTCCGCGACCTCCCCGTAGCAGCCCCGCTTCTATGAAATTTCAAATAAAAAGAAACATTTGGTTTTGATGAGAGGTCAAAGCTTATTTAGAGATTCCATACGAAACCTCCCCTGGTTTCATCGGGACTGTCGGCACCTCCCTTGGCGCTCATCCTGACCGTCGGGACCTCCCTTGCATTTCTTTTGACCATCGAGACCTCCCTTGGTTCCATCATAACCGTCAGGACCTCCCTTGTGTTCATCTTGACCATCGGGACCTCCCTTGGCACCATCATGATCGTCGGGACCTCCCCTCGCTTAGATCTAAGTACCCAGACCTACCTTCGTTTGGAACTTACGGCTTAGACCTCCCCTTGCTTAAATCTAAAGGCTCAGACCTCCCGTCTCTTGGATCTAACGATCCAGACCTCCCATAGTTTAGATCTAACGATCCAGACCTCTCTTCATTTAAGATCTAAGAGACCAAACCTCTCATTCTTTAGATATAACAGTCCAGACTACTCTTTGTCTAAGATCTAAAGGCCCAGACCTCCCCTCGCTTAGATCTAAGGGCTCAGACCTCCCCTCGCTTAAATCTAAAGGACCAGACCTCCCCTCGCTCAGATCTAAGGGACCAGACCTCCCTTCATTTGGATCTGAGGGTTCAGACCTCTTTTCGTTGGATCTGAGGGTCAAGACCACTCTTCGTTTTGATCTAATGGTTCAGATCTCCCTTCGAGTAGATCTGAGGGTTCAGACCTCCCTCTCGTTAGATCTCCCTATTGGTCTTTTTGCAAAGACCACCCCCTTGATCTTTTGCAAAGACCACCATTTTTGGACCACGACCTTTCTTAGTCATAGTACTTCCACGACCTCCCCTGGTCACAATACTTTCACGACCACCCCTGGTCGTAACGCTCTCACAACCTCCCTTGGTCGTGACACTCGCACGACCTCCTCGGGTCGTAACGTTTTCACGACCACCCTTGGTCGTGGCACATTCAGGACCTCCCTATGGTACAGTACTTTCAGGACCTCCCCTATTACAGTACTTCCTGGACCTCCCTGGGTACAGTAATTCCAGGACCTCCCCTAGCCACGGTGATTCCAGGACCTCCCCAGGTCACAGTGCCTCTAGGACCTCCCCTGGCCATAGTACTTCCAAGACCTCCCCAGGTCGTAGCACTTCCACGGCCTCCTAGTCGTATCCTCTTGCGGCCACCATAGCCTCTATGACTTCCACAACTTCAACCGCCATAGCTAATGCAATCCTCTCTTGATCGTAAGTATCCTCATGACCAGTTCCTAGCTGTAAGCCTTTCTACTACCATCTCCTGGTCATACATTCATCCACGACCAGTCTCTGGTCGATGAGGCTTGCAGGCATATAGGCCTGGTCGATCAGAGGGTCTCCCACACCATATCAAAAGATATGGTCTGGTCATTCCTATGAGTTGTCAGAAATATGTTTGCTCTCTTTCAAAGTATTTTTGTTGGTCTGCATGTATTGGGACTTATTGGATCTTATTTGGTTGATTTCAGTTGTTTTTGGAGTTCAATCAGACAGCGTAATTAGCATCTAGAGATATTCGTGGAACTACAACCCCAACAAGAACAAGATTGCCAGAGCACTGCACAGGATGACTATCAACATATTGCGTGAAGTTATTACCAGGATATCAAGAAGGTCGAATATCAGGATATATAACTTTATCAGAACATTGGCCAAGGCGAGTCAATCCTTTGATCATATTGCACCTACCTTTTGCAAATTATGTTGCTTTAAATTATGAAACTACATTGCTATGTTTTATCAAACTAAATTGGTCTAGATCATAGTTAATGCCTTAACAAATACTTGTGTATAAACTTCCAACCCTTGAACTTGGACATTATCCTTTGTCACCATAGACTTAATGGATTACATACTAGTTGATATGTCTGTATCTAAGTGTCATGCTTAGCCTTGCTTAGATACATTGTCATGTGGGCATTAAGTTGCCCATCCACAATCCTTAAAAAGCTTTGGAAAATGATTTGGGCAGTAAGGCTGGGAGCCTGGCTGGTATGTTGAAGTAAATGATATTTTCAAAACAATAAAACCTGAAAAACTATTTTTGACTGGGGCGGCTGGAAAGGGTGGCTGGTGCCTGGGGCACGAGACAATGCTGGTATGTGGATGTACCACCTTAGTCAATTAAGCACCGAATCATGTGACGACCACTCATGCAAAACAGTGCAACCACAAGTCTATAATGGGTACGACCTGGCCAACTAATTTGCTTGCCTTGACGTAGATCCACCGTTGGGTTGATTACGGGTGGATAGCTGGGGGAGAACGAAGCCACAAGAACCGCATTGGCACAAGAGGGGGCCTCCCGGAGAGCCTCGGGAGTGGGCTCAGGGCGGTGGAAACCTTAGTGTAGCGGATGGAGAGCATTGAGGTTGAGCATTGTAAAGGCCTTGTGGTAGTCTCCCCTTGATTCGCATGTCAAAGGAAACGTGTGAATATAACAAGGCGATTACCTCTTGTGGGTAAAGTGTGCGAACTCTGCAGAGGAAGAAAACTGTCATGATAGCCGTGCTCACGGTCAAGAGCGGTACTGAGAACTTGCTTGATATAGTCTTCATGTTTACAAAACCATTTGTGATGAAGGGAAGGCCGGGTGGGACCCTGTGATTTGAGAAAGGCCTCAGTGGGAGACCCGATGGTAAATACTGGGATGACTTGAGTATAGGAGGTGGGACCTCCACTATTACTTTTCAAAAGAAAACTCATTTATGAAAACAGATTTGTTAAAATGCTAAGTCTCGTGATTTACTACTACTCCTCTATTTCAAACCTAGCTTTGTGCAAGTAAAAGAACTCTAAAGCTTCCCTTGATCAGCCTTTGCATCTATAAGAATTGCATTGTGGGTTGGCTCGCGAGTACGGTTGTGTACTCAGGCTCTGCCATTTTAATCTTTTTCGACCCATATGAACAAGACCCTCATGACCACTATTACTCGGTCGAACCGGATGGTGTGGAAGAGGATGAAGCTTAGGCGGGACCACGATTCGCTTGTCGGTGTGCAAAGTGAATGGATCCACTACGACTTGTTCTGTTTTCACACTTGTCTTTGTTTCTGTACCTTGGCTTTTGTACGATTTTGCCTTTGTCGCTCTTTTGTAAAACAATTGGCTGAATGGCCTAATATACATATATAAATGTAGGATTACATTATGTTGCGGGCTTGCACTATTCTAGAAGCACTACCCCTACAAGCCCTATTCGCACTAAGCATGGTCTACACTGTGTGTCGCCATCCCTCCTACAACCGTGTGCGGTCACCAGGACCTCCCCTTGGACCTCCTCTAGAACGTCTCAAGACCCCTTCTAGGACCTCCGCTGAGACCTCTCCAAGATTTGTCCCCAAGAACTCCTCTAAGACCTCTTCTAGGACGTCTCCAGGACTATTCACAATATGCAAGGTCTACAAATAGTTTGTACATAACCGTTATACAAATGACTCGAGACCACACTTGAAGCTTTTATAACCAACTCTATTGTGTCTAGGATTTACCAGGGTCTCCTAGGTCCTCCTATGACCCTTCAAGACATCCTCATGAACGACAGGACAACTTCAGTACCTCTTGCAGATGGCTCCAGGACCTCTTTAAGATCACCCCAGGACATCCTCGGGATCTATTTCCCCGTACCTCCCTTCAGGACCTCCCTTGACCTCTACAAGACCTCCTCTTGGACCCTCCTCGAGACCTTTTCAAGACCTTACCCAGAACCTCCTCGGGATTACTTAAGACCTCCCAAGACCTCTAGGATCTTCGCAGGACGTCTCTGGACTTCCCCTAACCTACAGGACCTCCTTAGGAACCCCTTTGGCCTCATGTCTCGTGACCACCCCTAGATGGTCTAGGACCACTACTAGGAGACTCATGACCACCCCTATATGGTCTAAAGATCATTGCCAGATGTCCCAAGACCTCCACAAGACCTCCTTTGACCCCCAGGACCTCCTAGAATCTCCCCGGACCTCCTCATGAACCATAGGACCTCCTCCGGATGTACCCGGACCTCTGTAGGACCTCCTCTCTGGACCTCCTAGGACCACCCTTAACCTCATTAGGATCTCCCCTGACCTCTAGGAACTCCTCAGGAACTTCTAAGATCTCCTCAGGACCTCCCCAGCGTATCCCTACAGTGTTCCTCAGGACCTCCCCAGCGCGTCCCTACAGTGTTCTTTAGGACCTCCCGAGCATGTCTCTACAGCATCCTTGAAGACCTCCCCAAGGCCACTCCAGGGCTTCCACAGGACCTCTCCAAGACCTCCCGCAGGATCTCCTTGGGACAACTCTAGTTTTCCCCTAGGACCTCTTTATAACTCCTCTAGGACCTTCAGGACCACCCCGAGACCTCCCTAGAACCTCACCGGGACCACCCAGGACCTCCTCTACAACCAGGTCTGATCGTACCACAACCATCAGCCATTACCCGGTCGTTGTCCTACCTCGGGTTGACTATGAGTACCGATGAAGACTGAGGAACAAGAGGATTACATGAATAGTGATGAAAACTGATCAAGAACTGAAGACCAAGAAGGCCAAGAACTAGGTCGCGGGCCCACAGTCGATTGTCGGTGGGCATATTGTGAGGGATTTCCACACGCTATGCTTTGGCAATTCTCCGCTGATGACTCTCCATGTGGGTTTGGCCTGTTCAGCCACCCTGCACGTCAAAAGCCGCAAGGTATGTCGTGCTTTGTTTATTATTACGTAATAATTGAATAATTTTCAGATATGTATTTTGAACCAACAATGTAACTGTGTGTGTCAGCTACTAATCCAGGGAATGACACAACTATACACAGTGGATCCCAAGCTCCAAAATTGGGGTCTGACATCATCTCCACTGGCTTCTCCTCGCTCTCTCCGTCACCTCTAGCTATAAAAGCTGATGTAGCTTCTCCATTTTCCTTTTTGCAACTCTGAGACACTCCCTAGCTATCTCCCACTCTCTCATTCCTCCTCCAAACCTGAGCAAAATTGGAGCTTGAGCTCTAGAGCTCGGCCGAGGTGCCCCTCATCGCCGTTCTAACGACACAGGGGTTCATTTGCTTTTCTTTTCGCATCATATCGTGTTCTATGATATGAGAAGCATATCTCCTAACTTAATTTTGGCTTTGGATCGCAGGAATTTCTGGAATTGCATTTCCCGCTTCTTTGGCAAAAAACGGGCGCCTTCGTCCCTAACTCCGGCCAGTGAGTCCATAGCCAAATTCCTTTCGACATCCCTGTCTACTGATGTTTCTTAAGCTTCTCCTACCTCCCATTTCTACCCTTCGTCCTTAGGTTGAGCTCTCCAAGTTGAAACACCGTCGCCGCCCTCGGTTCCTCGTTGCTGGCATGACTCCGACTAGCTCTGTCCTCCCTACCCACACTGGTGTGCTCCTAGCCCTCCTCTCGTGCTGGTGCATGCCTTGGATAGCTCAATGCGTTACCAGATCGCCATTGTCATTTTGGCCGTAAGCTCTCCTCCACGCCATCTCGTCGCGTCGCCCCTAGCTCACCTCTTTTTTTTTCACCACCGTCAAGATGCGCAATAGCATGTAAGGTCCATTTTAGTACTTGGCTGGCACCGCCATGGGCTCTATCACCGATGACTCGCTGGTAAAGCTTTCGGCTAGAGGCGCTCTATGTTGTCGGTCGCAGACCAGCACTGTAGCTTGATCTTTAGCCATTAATCGTTGTCCCAAGCACACTTATTTGCATTGATCCGGTAGTTATTGCTCTGATGTCTCATTGACAAGTGGGCCCAAGCACATTTAGGGCATAGTGCATCGACCGGCAAGACACTGTGCTGTGGGTTTCAGTGCATGCACTATGTGTGCAGACCCTGTGTATGACACGTGGGTCCCGCCTGTAAGAATAGGTTTTCTTTAGGATTTTTACTAAAATAGAAAAGAATTAGTGGGGTCCTTTGGACAGTGACTTTGGCTAGGTAAGCCTCGGTAAGAAAAGCATTAAATGCTTTGATATTTTCTGAAATGCTTTATTTTGTGTACTGAAAATTTTCTAAATTTCTAAATTTCAGAAGTAATTCATTTTAACTTTTTTCCATGATTCAAATTTTGTTGGTTTCCATTTAAAATGTACTTTAATCTAAAATTGGTTTGAATCTTGTATGTTTCCCAGAAATTATTGCTAGAAGAATTACTTTCAGTTTAGCATTATTTTTGCTCTAGAAATCCTTTCGAACTTCAAAAATGCATAAGTATTTCTCTGTAACATAAAATTGAGTGAACTCAAGCTTGATGGATTCCTTTGTTACTGGAATTTAATGTAGAATAGGTTTTAAGTATGTTACCGTCTCTGAAAATCTTGTTTCACAATTGATTTGTGCACTACTTTCATGACTTTAAAAAATCATAAGAAATTCATTTTAGCTACAAATGAGGTGAATCAAATTTTATTGTTCATCTCATGTGGTGCTATGTTTACAATAAAATTTTCTTAGTCACCACCTTTCTATAAATTTTCAGGAAAAATGGGATTTTGGATGAACAGTACCGAACCCCTATTTTCCTGATTTTTCTTTCTAACAGATTTGTTTTGGCTATAACTTTTGCATGCAGCATGCAAATCAACTGATTTTTGTTGATAAATTCGTTTAAAATCATGATCTACCTTATGTGTAAATTTCATGATTTTTGGAGTTTATTCGGCGTTATCTGTTCTTATTGTTTCTTCTTGATTCTTTTGATAGGTTTCGACGAATTCGTTGAGTACGAGAGTGATCCTCTGCAGCAAGTGGGTTATCTCTAGCAAGGCAAGCAGTTTTGCCTTTGATGCATGTTGATCCTATTATGTAACACCCCGACCCAACACTGAACTAGGAATGTCACTAAACTATACTGTCAATTTAAAAATTAATTAACATATAATTACAACTAGCATATCAATGATAAAACCCATCCAAGGATCCCAAAACACAATCATAATGATATGAAAAACATAGACAACCTAATCCTAGAAGCATAGCAAGGTAATAAACCAAGATTAATGCAAACCAATCGATTAAGACTATTGAATGAATAATCAACTCTAACTTATCATCTAAGGTTATTCAGTACCATCATGTCCTAAACATAAATCATCATGCTATAATAAAAGTTTCTCATGTCCAATGAATCAAATAATTGGGTGTAGGTTGTAATTCCAAGTACGCTAGCCCTTCTCGAGAGAAACATCATCAATTGTCACCTAAAAACAACAACAGAGCAAGAATGAGTCCAAGACTTAGCAAATACATAATAAAGTCATAAACAATAGTTTATCAACCATAATCAAGGTTATCATCATCATCTATCTATTTAATGTCGTTCTCTTACTCAAATAAACAAATCATATTCCATATAGGTAAAGTTGCACAATTTAACAATTTACTCATATATGTGAATGCACCACCATGCTCATGCTCATGCACATATGCATCTCATCAGCTGATACCGGTATAGCGGAGTGTTCACCCGTCGATGACACACTCTATCCTTCACTCCCGTGAAGTCCTTACCGAAGTAGGATTTTATCTAGAGCACTCTGGACTAGTATGTATCTTTCTCACCGACCTCACTGGAATAGTTACATCACTTTGTCACCGATTTGGCTCGTGCAACTCCTGTCGTGATGAATATAAATGATATAACATCTTTAATTATTCATCAACATAATTCACCTCATTAACTCAATATATCATTCTCATTTACTCAATATCTCCTTCTCATTAACTCAATATCGTAACCTCACTAACTCAATGACATTAATATCATGCATAAGAATAAGCTTAACAAAAGCATAACAAATAGTATGATAAGTAATATCAATGATAGTGGCGAACAATTCGTTGTTCACCACTCTACCATGTACTTGCCTCTTATCCCTTCGAAGCCGGATGACGAAATTATGGCACGACACATGAGACCATAGTCCCTGAATAAGAAAGCAATAACACACTCAAAAACATCATCAAAATCATATCATCACAGCACCAACATGTCACACTAATCGATCTCACTTGTTTACGCCAAACCGACCAAATTAACCCAAATCTACTGGACGGTAGAACTATAAAATTTGTATCTCAAAATTTATTCATCAGATCGACATGATTAAATATTCTACGGAAAACCACAAAAAATCTCTACAATTATCTAGTAGATGATATTCCCAAATTACACCCTTAAGGTACCCGAAATAATCGCACAACAGAACAGCAGACTAAACAGATCTATTAATCGGCCCCTCGACTAAAAAATTCTAAAACCCTGTCTAATATCGATTCTAATCTCTAATTAAATAAAAAAAACGAAGAGGAAAATAACCATATCTTCTTCATAATTTTCCTCTTCCCATTTCTTTACTGACTTCTTCTTTTCTCCTGTACTGTTCAAGTCTTCATGTACACATTCAAACCAACGTAGCATGACTAGTTAAGTTCTAGTGCAAATGACTGGTTAAGTTCTAGTGCGAGTAGATGTATGCATGCAGGAGCAACACGTGAGGCATAAAAAATAGTGTGGTGCACACCTACATGCACAGGAGCCAGAAGATGAGAACTGCAGGTAGCCGGGCTGACCTCCACGTGCTGCCCAATCGGGCAAGTTCACGTGCAGGAAAATTGCAAGCGGCTACATGCAACAGCGACCAGGTCGGCTGGCACCTCAAGTGCGCACGGCAGCATCTGGCCTTGCTCACGCGGCAGCGATCAAGCGGCTGGGTTCTCACGGGTGCGTGTCAACCAACACGGGCGATTGGGCAGACCCAGCCACAAGCACGCGCGGGCCAGCGAGCAAACTGGCAAGCGGCGGTCCACGCGCGCACGCAGGCGCCGACGCCGGCAGGTGGCGATGTGCGTCTGGCGATGGCCTCCACGTATGTGGGCAAGTACAGGAACGTGGCGGCTGTCCTGTGGTAGCGCAAGGAAAACAAAAAGAAAACCGCTAGGGTTTGGGAAGCTTCCCCTCCTTTGCCATAGCCGGCTAGTCCTCCCCTTGGCCCAAGGAAAACCATGGGCTGAAATCCCACTCTTTTTTTTTCCTCTTTAGGAAAATTCAGAAATTACGATTTTAACTTCATTTAATTTCTTTTCAATTCTATTTAATTTACTTTCTCTCTCAATTGATTCCTAAAGGTTAAGTGGGATATTACATTCTACCCCTCTTAAATAGAATTTGACCCCGAATTCTACTTGTCGTTCTAATGGAAGGAACACCAAGGCTGAAAGTAACAACAATTAACCAGTACCAGACGTGAACAACTCCGGATAATACTCGCACATGCAAGACTCCAACTCCCAAGTCGCCTCTCTCTTGGACTGACGCGACCATGGTACCTTGACGGATACCAACGTCTTACACCTCAATACTCGCCTCGACCTTTTCATGTACACTCAACGGACGGGACTCGAAGTTAAGGTCTTACTCGTTGGTCAACAGCTCTAACGAAACCTCACACTCCAGATCTCTCAAGTATTCGCTCGACACCAGGTCACATAAAACATTATGTACCCTGCGCTAGGGCTCTAGACAGTCCTAGTGATACGCTATCTCCCAAAATCCCCGCAACTTCCAGAAACAAACCAATGTACCTTAGGCCAACCTTCCATTTGGTACCAAATCATATAACAAGCACAAAACACACAGCACTCTTGTTTTCTTTCTCAATCGACCACTTCACCCTTGCAAGGACCAACTCCTTTAACAAGGGTCGCATAAAGAAATTGCCTTAAACCAAACCCCCTTACAAAAAGAATCCAACTGAAAACGAAGGATTATCATCGCAACCATGAATTACCAACTCCCCTCCAAAAGAGTCAAATCAAAAATCGAAGATTCATCACCAAAACTTTTCCACTTTATATGTAGGCAGGTTGCAAATAAACACCTCATAAGCCAAAGGTGAAATCACTCGAATGCCCAAAACAACCATTTCCTTTTTTTCTTAATTGGAAAGAACCACGTATACGCCAACATAAAACCAACTCAATTTGCAAATGGCATCCATCATGAACACAAACTCAAACAAGAACCGAGAGAGTATTTCACTACTCGAGAAGTCACTCTTTTTCCTCACTCTTTATTTTAGGAATTCAACTTCCCCTTAAACCATAAGATTCCAAATCATCACACTAACTCCTTCCTCTTAATCGACAAACTCAAAGCAATACTCAACCTGAAAGTAACAACCGCACTCATCTAGAGGGCTTTACTAATCCACCAAAAAGATACTCTAGTCCACTCCTCTATCAAAGGAATTACTTTGACAAATAATTTTAAATGCACCTCAATATATATTTCACCCACTATCACATCAACTCAATCATTTAAGGATAATCAACTTGAATTTCAAAGCACACACACTCATTTACTACAATCAAAGGATTCTATAAATGATTATCACACTACTCGGAATCCACTTTTATTCTACTACTTCTACACATAATCATTGGGCAACCAAGACTCTAGCATAAAACACAAGCCCAGCTTCAACATCCCAGATTCTTACAATGAACTTCTGGTATACTTGATAGGAAATCCTTTGATTCGGTGACTAAAATTCCCACAATCCAAATAATATCCTCAATCATTAATATCAACATTCCTCACTAATCAAGTAACCGCCCAAAGCGATTAACTTCACCAATCTTGGACCCTCACTAAACCACACCATTCAGTTTCTCCTACACAACCACAATATACCCATTCACAATACCTTAACTAATTAACTAAGATTCAAACTTTTGATAATTCCAATATTCCACCAATATGAACAAAGGTTCTTGGATTACAATTCACTATAGGTTCTACTAGTTGTAACAACAAAATCAGTTTTTCCCTAACGATCATCATTCCTTTTAGATTTAATTCTTTGCAAGATTTATATGACGAAATCAATTCATCCTCCAAAGCTCCTCAATTAACTTGCAACCCAAAGTCTCACAATATTGTATACTTGACCACTACTAACCAGTTGCCACTATATACTACATAAGATTTTGTAAAATAAATCTATTATTCTTTTTTTTTCAAAAGAAGAGGCAAATAAAAAACAATTTTTTTAGCCCATAGAAAAACATTTACCTTTCGTAGTAAACACAAGACCAAGAGAAATAGTCAAACAACAATGATCTCGGAAAAGCAAAAGACGAGACCACAGTTGAGGGCACATGTCCCACATGAAGAGAATTTCAAACCTCAACGAATAAGAATAAAACATTGCTATTGAAACTCAATAAAATCTTAAGTGGCAACGACAGAAAAGTTAGATGCACTTTAAATAGTTGTAAGTTACAAAAACTTAACTCCAACCTCAAATACTTCTACTACACTCTTTCCTTTAATAAAGAAAATAATTTTCTTTGATTACAACATCACTTTGCCAAATCAAACAAGAAGAGATTTTAAGACCAAATATCATTAATCCCTTAAGAACCAAAAGAACTTTCTAACACGTCACATTGCTCCACAAATTTCAGATACCACATAAATCATGAACTCCAAAAGATCACGATGTAAAGCTCGAAACATTTTATTTGAGTGAAACCATGAAAGACGATCAAATTTACTCTCTTTCGATAAGAATCAACAACTGTGATACCCTGTTTAAGAAATTGGGTAACTAAAAGAATTAAAAAGGAAAATAAAAAAATTAATAGTGAAGAATTTCAGAATTTTTGTGGATTGAGGAGATTAGTGGGCCGCTGGCCCATAGCCCAAGTGGAGGAGCCTGGCTTTAAGTTGGGTAGAGGGGGAGCTGGCCAAAGAAACCCTAGACCCAATCCCCTTAACCCTAGCCGAAGGGACACCTTTCCCTTTCCTATCTTCCAGCCGCCGCCCCCTGTTGGATGGGTGCCGCCATGTAACAGCCCAAAAATTCATAAAGGCAAAAATACGGGATTTTTAAAACTTTTTGGATAATGTCTATTGTCGTTTTGTTTGTTTGTATTTTTGAGAGTCACTTGTGTGCCGTTTTTTTTTGCTATTCTGATCTTACCTATTATCGTGTAAGAATTCCTTAAAGCGAATATCAGAATTTTAGAGAGTCTAAAATTCTGTTGTTCTGCCTTTTCCCCATTGCTTCTAGTCTTGCCTTTCTTCTCTAGCCCCTTTGGCTATGTACTTGATCATCCCAATGCCCGGTCCGGCCCACCCGGACCCGTGCTCCTCCTTCCATGTTCCTCCAACCAGCACCAGGTCCAAACCAATTGCAGCCGGACCGCTCCAACTAAGACCAGGGCAGACGTGCCCTTCTCACCCATGCGCTACATGCACCAAGAGTAAGCTCCAGCATGGTGTGGTCTATTGACCATTAATAGCAGTCACCCAAGATATCATTCGGCTGCCCTATGCTGCCCATACCGTCAACTACACAAACCACTCCTCCTCGTCGGTTGTGGCAAAGGTGCATGTACATATTCGCTCCAAGTCCCCTATTGCCTTTCTTTGCCATTCCAGTAGTAGCCCCACTTTCTTTCTCCTCCAGGAGAGCTTGAGCCCCATTCAGGCTCAAGCGCTTGCCTCGGCCGAGCGCAGCCGCATCATCCCCGCCTTCGCTGTGGACAACCATCGGAACTGCCTTGGATACAGCTCTTTTCCCGTCCGACTAAGACACTTCAAGACCTCCCCGAAGAACCAGCTACCTGCCCATGGAGCCACCCTAAAGATTGAAGACTACCCTTCTTCCTCAAGCCACTCCTACAGCGTGGAGCTTCTCTCATTATCGCGGTCCATCGTCGATGGCTCAATTTCGGCTAGCCCATTCCCCAGTCCCATACTGGTAAGTTCTTAGCGGCCAAATACTCTTCCTAGTTTGAGCCACTTTGTTCCATCTTTGTTGTTTCTCTGGTTCTTCCTCTGGCTGTTTCACTGGTGTGTTCGATCGCGTCAAGAAGTCGAACCTTGCTTTCTTCGATCACCGTTGTGTAGTCGAAGACCTCTCTCATTTCGACTACGCACGGTTACAAGCTCTCCCCGCGACCTCCCCACCGGTCGTAACACTTGCACGACCTCCCATTTTACAAAGACCACCCTCTAGCTCATGACCTCCCCCTTTTGCAAAGACAACCCTCTGGTCGTAACACACCCATGACCTCCCCTTGGTCATAGTACCTCCACGAAGACCTCCCTTCGTTTGGATGTGACGGTCCAGACCTCCCTTCGTTTAGATCTGACGGTCTAGACCTCCCCTCACTAGGATCTAATAGGCCAGACCTCCCCTCGTGTGGATCTAATGGTCTAGACCTCCTCTCGCATGGATCTAAGGGTCCAGACCTCCCCTTCTTTGGATCTGAGGGTTCCGACCTCCTCTCGTTGGATCTGAGGGTCTCGACTTCTTTTTCGTTTGAATTTTTCCCTTCTATTCAAAACCTTCGGTTAGTCCTGGTCTTTTTGCAAGGACCACCCACCTGGTCTTTTAGCAAAGACCACCCTCTTGGCCTTTTTGCAAAGATGACCTTCCCACTGGTCGTAACAACTCCGCGACCTCCCCTGGTCGCAGCAAACTCCGCAACCTCCCCTGGTCACAGTACTTCCACGGTAACTCCCACAACCTCTCCGAGTCTTGGCACCTCCACGACCTCCTCTGGTCGTAACACTCACGACCACCCCTTGGTCGTAACGCTCGCAAGACCTCCCCTAGTTACAGTGATTCCAGGACCTCCCCTGAAGTACAGTAATTCCAGGACCTCCCCGTATTACAGTACTTCCAAGACCTCCCCAGGTTGTAGCGCTCCCACGACCTCCTAGTCGTATCCTCTTGCGACCACTATAGCCTCTACGACTTCCATAGCTTCAACCACCATAGCTACTGCAACCCTCTCTTGGTCTTAAGTATTCTAACGACCGGTTCCTAGCCGTAAGCCTTTCTACTACCATCTCCAGGTCATACGTTCATCCACGACCAATCTCTGGTCGATGGGGCTTACGGACGTGTAGGCCTAGACAATCAGAGAGTCTCCCACGCCATATTTAAAGATATGGTCTGGTCATCCTGTTGAACTATCGTTAAATATGTTTGCTCTCGTTCAAAGTGTTTTCGTTCGTTTGAATGCATTTGGATTTATTGGAGCTCCTTTGGTTATTTTCAGTCGCTCGGGAGTTCGATCGTATTATGCGTAATTAGCACCTGGAGATATCATGGAACTGAACCCCAACAAGGACAAGATTGCCAGAGCACTATACAGGATGATTATCAACATATTGAGCGAAGTTATTACCAGGATATCGAGAAGGTCGAATATCAGGATATAGAGCTTTATCAGAACATTGGCCAAGGCGAGTCAACACTTTGATCATATTGCCCCTACCTTTTGCAAATTATGTTGCTTTAAATTATGTAACTGCATTGCTATGTTTTATCAAACTAAATTGGTCTAGATCATAGTTAATTCCTTAACAAATACTTGGGTATAAACTTCCAACCCTTGAACTTGGACATTATCCTTTGTCACCCTAGACTTAATGGATTACATACTAGTTGATACGTCTGTATCTAAGTGTCATGCTTAGCCTTGCTTAGATACATGGTCATATGGGCATTAAGTTGCCCAAACACAATCCTTAAAAACTTTGGAAAATGAATTGGGCAGTAAAGCTGGGAGCCTGGCTGGTATGTTGAAGTAAATGATATTTTCAAAACAATAAAAACTGAAAAACTGTTTTCGACTGGGGTGGCTGGAAAGAGTGGTTGGTGCGTGGGGCACGATAATATGGTGGTATGAGGATGTGCCGCCCTGGTCAAGTAAGGACCGAATCTTGTGATGACCTCTCATGCAAAAACAGTACAACCACAAGTCTATAATGGGTACGACCTGGCCGACTAATTTGCTCGCCCTGACGTAGATCCTCCAATGGGTTGATTGCGGGTGGATATCCGGGGGAGAATGAAGCCACAAGAACTGCATTGGCACAAGAGGGGGCCTCCCGGAGAGCGTTGGCAGTGGGCTCAGGGTGGTGGAAACCTTAGTGTAGCGGATGGAGTGCGTTGAGGTTGAGCATTGTAAAGTCCTTGTGGTAATCTCCCCTTGATTCGCATGTCCAAGGAAACGTGTGTATATATCAAGGTGATTACCTCTTCTGGGTAAAGTGTGCGAACTCTGTAGAGTAAGAAAACTATCATGATAGCCGTGCTCACGGTCAAGAGCGGTGCTGAGAACTTGCTTGATATAGTTTTCATTTTTATAAAAACCATTTGTGATGAAAAGGGAAGGCTGGGGTGGGACCCCAGGGATTTGAGAGAGGCTTGGTCTGGGACCAGTGGTAAATACGGGATAACCCGAGTACAGGAGCTGGGACCACCGCTAGTACTTTACAAATAAAAACTCATTTATGAAAACAGATTTGTTAAAAACGCTAAGTCTCAGGATTTCCTACTACTCCTCTATTTCAAACTTGGCTTTGTGCAAATAAAAGAGCTCTAGAGCTTCCCTTGACTAGCCCTGCATCTATACAACTGCATTGTGTGTTGGCTCGCAAGTACGGTTGTGTACTCAGGCTCTGCCATTTTAATCTTTTCAGACCCATATGAACAAGACCGCTGCGACCACTATTACTCGGAGGCTGAACCGGATGGTGTGGAAGAGGATGAAGCTTAGGCCGGGACCACCAGTCGCTTGCCTGTGTGCAAAGTGAATGGATCCACTACGACTTGTTCTGTTTTCACACTTGTCTTTGTTTCTGTACCTTGGCTTTTGTAAGATTTTGCCTTCGTGGCTCTTTTGTAAAACAATTGGCCAAATGGCCTGATATACATATATGAATGTAGGATTACATTATGTTGCGGGCTTGCACTATTCTACGAGCACTACCCCTACAAGCCCTATTCACACTAAGCATGATCTCCACTGTGTGTAGCCATCCCTCCTGTGCGGTCACCAGGACCTCCCCTTGGACCTCCTCTAGAACATCTCGAGTCCTCTTCTTGGACCTCCGCTGAGATCTCTCCAAGATTTGTCCCCAAGACCTCCTCTAAGACCTCTTCTAGGACGTCTCCAGGACTATTCACAATATGCAAGGTCTATGATTAGTTTGTACATAACCGTTATAAAGATGACCCGAGACCACCCTTGAAGCTTTTATAACCAGCTCTATTGGGTCTAGGATTTACCAGGGTCTCCCAGGACCTCCTATGACCCTTCAAGACATCCTCATGAACTACAGGACCACTTCAAGATCTCTTGCAGATTGCTCCAGGACGTCTTTAAGATCGCCCTAGGACATCCTCGGAATCTATTTCCCTGTACCTCCCTTCAGGACCTCCCTAGGACCTCCCTTGACCTTTGCAAGACCTCCTCTTGGACCCTCCTCGAGACCTTTTCAAGACCTTACCCCAGAACCTCCTCGGGATTACTTAAGACCTCCCAAGACCTCCAGGATCTTCGCAGGACCTCTCTGGACTTCCCCTAACCTACAGGATCTCCTTAGGAACCCCTTTGGCCTCCCAGACATCCACCAGATGTCTGACGACCACCCCTAGAAGGTCTAGACCACTACTGGATGTCTCACGACCAACCCTAGATGGTCTAGGACCACTACTAGGAGACTCATGACCACCCCTATATGGTCTAAAGATCATTGCCAGATGTCCCAAGACCTCCACAGGACCTCCTTTGACTCCCAGGACCTCCTAGAATCTCCTAGGACCTCCTCCAAATCCTCCAGGACCTCCGTAGGATCTCCAAAACCTCCTAAGACCTCCCCGGACCTCCTCATGAACCACAGGGCCTCCTCCGGATCTGCCCGGACCTCTGCAGGACCTCCTCTCTGGACCTCCTAGGACCTCCCTTAACCTCATTAGGATCTCCCCTAACCTCCAAGAACTCCTCAGGAACTTCCGAGATCTCCTCAGGACCTCCACAAGACTTTCTAAACCCTCTTGACGTATTCTCAGGACCTTCTCACCCCTTTTGTCATATCTTCAAGACCTCCTCAGGACCTACCCCTCTGAACCTCTTGTGCCTCTTTTGTTGTATCCTCATGACCTCCTCAGGACCTCCCCAACGCGTCCCTACAGTGTTCCTCAGGACCTCCCCCGGGACGTCTCTACAGCATCTCTTAAGACCACCCCAAGACCTCCCAAGAACCTCTTCGGGACCACCCTCGAGACCTCCCCTGCAATCAGGTGTGGTCGTTGACTACAGCCAGCATTCCCTACACAACACGACCACAACCATCAGCCATTACCTGGTCATAGGCCACATGGGTAGTCATTAGTACAGTTGAAGACGGAGGAACTAGAAGGCTACACGGATGGTTATGAGTACCGATCAAGACTAAGGGACAGGAAGGTTACATGGACAGATAAGAGTATCGAATAAGACCGAAGATCAAGAAGGCCAAGAACTAGGTTGCGCGCCCATAGTCGACTGTCGGTGGGAATATCACAAGGGATTCCACACGTTGTGTTTTGGCACTTCTTCCGCTGCTGACTCCCTGTGTGGATTGGTCCCGTTCGCCACTCCACAAGCCAAAAGCTGTTAAGATGTGTTTGTCTTTGTTTATTATTATGTAATAATTGAACAATTTCAAGATATGTACTTTGAGCCAATAATGTAACTGTGTGTGTCAGCTACTGATCCAGGGAATGACACAACTATACACAGTAGATCCCAAGCTACAAAATTGGGGTCTGACACACCACTACTTCTCCTCCTCCCCTGGAGCTGCCGCCCCTCTTTCCCCCTAGCGCCGCCGCTCTTTCGGTCGGCTCCGCTTGGTGCCGCTGCCGTTGGCACTTCCTCGCCCGACCGCTGTTGGTCCTTGCTTGCCCAGTCGCCCATGGCTCTGCCCCCCCCGGTTGGCTCTTACTGCTCCTGCGCGCCCGCCTGGTTCCTAGTCCGGCCCAGCTCCTGCGCTCCCCACCGGCTCGCGTCCGCCTACGGCCACCGCCGGTGCTTGGCCCCTCCTGTGCGCCCGTGTGCGCCTCCTCCATCGTCGCTCAGCTTCCTTGCCGCTGTTGCCGCCTTTACTCACCTCCGACGACCTCGTCCAGGGATCCACCTCCGCCAGCCGTGAGCGCAAGAAGGGTGAGTCGCCCCATCTCCGCTCCGCTGTCGCGGCCTCCCTCCGCAGCGTGGTCGCAGTAACACGCCTCCCCTCTCAAGGCCGCCGCCTTCGTCGTCTTCTTCTTGTCGTCTCCTCCTCAGCAGCAGTCCGCACATAGCCACCTTCGCCTTACACTGCACGATATCACCAGGGCCGCGACTGCAAGCAGGAGGCCTCAGCCGGTTACCCTGCCCTCCTTCGCTACCGGTACAGGGGCACTTCACCGCCGCGTGATCCTACTGCGACACCGACGGCCTCCATTTGATGTTGTCCACCACGTGTTTGTTAAAATGCTTCTGCTGCGATTGCGAAGTCTATGGTATGATGATTCTACTCTATTGTGTGGATTTTCTGCAATTTTACGCTTTAGTCAAATAGTTAAATGAGAGTGGGCTCAGTTCATCCGATGTTTAGTGGAAATTAAGTCATGACATGTTGCACAATTGGGTCGATGTTTCTGATCTCCGAAAGGTTGGCTCTTTGGTAAGATGTTGAGCATTTGGATCAAGATTTCTGAGATTAGTGATGGTTGTAGTTCTTGTCTAGTGAAGTGCGAGGGTCGGTAGAATTCCTATATATCCAATGGTTGATGCACATTAGGTAAAGTGGACAAATTCACATCTTCTGTTATGTTAGATTTTCAGATTTGGTTTAATTCCTTTTACTCGTGTTGATTGTTGCTTCGTTGATGCTTATGTATGATGGTGGTGGTATGTGGGTTGCTGTTTGCTTGTGCCTGAGGGGAATGCTGGTGGTGATGGTGGTGTTTCAGCAGTGGCTAACACGGAGGTGGTGGTGAATTTTGAGGCTAGAGTGTTCCGCCTTTTGTCTTCCGTCCCACGGTTGAGGCAAGTGCAAATAGTATTAATGAGTGGTTATATTTCATTATTGATGATGCTTACTGCTTGGTAATGTTGACGAGTATGAATGCCATAGTTAATGATGATGCTTGCCATTTGGTAATGTTGATGGGCATGAATGTCATGGTTAAATGATGAAACTTTAAGTTGATAACGTTGATGAGCATTACTTTTCATGATGAGGTGATATGCTGCTTTACATTCTGCATCATGGCATTGGATACCTGTGCCTTGAGGGTACAGGCCTTGAGTATGTATTGGATCCCCGTCATGCATTGGACGGGCTTAGTCCCCACACTCGTGGAAAGTCATGTAACTAATCCGGTGAGGTCGGTGAGAAAGTTACATGACTTGGAGTGTGAGCTTTGGTCCCTATGCCTAGAGGGCACAGGCTTAGAGTATGTATTGACAGATACACTACTCGGCATTATCGGTAATTGCTAAGAAGTGAAGAAGATGCATTCATGATATTTTCATTGCATTTCTGCATAAGATATGGAGTTGTTTGTTTATTCCCTTTGACTACTTATGATGCTATCATAAGAGATGGATTGTGGTATATAATGCTGGTGTACATGATGGGACTGTTTATTTCCTTTGGCTGATTATGATGCTATGTTATTTATTGCTATTGCACTTTGCTGAGTCGTGGACTCACACTTGTTGTGTTGTGCTTGCTAGGTACCTCTCGAGGCAGCGACATGCATGGGAAGGGGTAGACATGGTGCACATCACATAAACACAAACCACAATGAATAAACTAGTCCAATTATCCACAATTCATATTCTTGATAATTGCTTTAGTTTCAGTTTTGTGACCATCCTTTGTGGTGGATGTTTTAATTGTGCTCATGGGTGATTCAATTATGTTCTTAATTCCTCGTTATTTTGAGGACCTTTGATGCTTGAGTTATATCTATTTGCTAATGGATGCCCTTTGATTAATGCTTTAGTTGTTTAGCACACTTGGGATGATCTGTGATGATTAGTTTAAATTAGATGACTGAAAATATTGATTGATGCTATATTAGAATGTTAGAACCTCTGGTATAGTCACCTACACAAAGGAGGTTCTGCCGAATTTTAGAGAGATTGGTCAGTGATGCTTTAGATGTTGCTTGTTGATCATTATTTGGCTAAGCTTAGTAATGTTGGACTACTTTAACTTAGTTGTTAGAGAGAAGACTTCTTAAGTTGATTTGTGCTGAATTGATAAATCATGTACTTTTATTGAGAAATGATAAACTGTGATAGCGTCGATTATTAGCATTAGGTCACCCATGAATGAATGTTTGGTTGTTGGTTGATATTATCATCTTTCATGATACGGTTGGATTAGTAATAGATTAGTGATCTTCGTATAGACCCTTGATAGTGTTATCATAATTGGCTCAATCGGGTTGGATGTTTGAGATTGATTTGTTGACGAATTCTGATTCAATTCTTATATCCATTCTACTGGATATTGATCTTTTATGTTATTGTTTGAAAGATGGTTGAAATTATTCCGTATTGTTGTTGTATGTTTGTCTTTTGGGTAACATCTTGGTTTCCGTATAGCCAGGTTGTTACAACAACACCCTCACAAGTCATAATCCATTGCAGACAATCTTACTAACATCAAGAACAACACACTCTTAACAAGAATCGTCATAGTTTACTCTTCCACTATAAAGCTTCTCTAGAAACTCACCAAATTGTTCCATACTACTTTATCATCCCATTCTCAAATTGAGAGTCCACCAAAACTTTACAATCTCACTACAACAACCACTTCACTCTAGCGGTGATCTACTACACAAATTAAAAAAAGGTTCTACCAAAACCCTTCCAATTAGGTATAGCCATACTCATAATCACAGTTCATCAAGAACTACTAGAAGACAATATCAACTTAATCGATTTCACTTCCAAGGATCTTGGTTAAGATCAATTATGCACCACGCTACAGACCCAACTTGGTAACTCGAACATTATCAATTTATCTTCTATGCTTAAAACCTCTCACTTAACACAACAAAATATTACAAAAGGGTTTTGATACTTTCTTTATCAAAGAAGATGCACTAAACTTCAACACTCCAACAACTCCAAAAGAAACGCGTAGAGTCAAAACTTTCTTCAATGACATTTGTAAAAGATAATTCCCATTATCTAAAACACCAAGCAAATGAACGGGTCACGTTTTCCAACAAGAAAGGTAGAACCCACATGAAAAGGAACAATCTTGCCAATAACAACAATTACCAGTAGCAAAAACAATCTCATTAGTCAGGAGAACAAATAATCGTTTTATGGAACCAATAAAGACCAATCGAAACCCATCAACTGTACTGTAACCACTAACCCAAGAAAAATATTCATCGATCGCAACTATAACCAGAACAACCAAATGCAAACTCAAGGAAAACAACAACCTTCCCAGAAGAACTCATTCCCAACCTCTTTAACTAGATTACCCGAGAGAAACTCTTCATTATCCCCATACCACGAATGGTGGTACAACCTGGCCATGCATATGGCCACAACCACGATCTCTATCCCTCGACATCGACTACCATCGCCCATACCAATCATGTCATCAAATCATAAGCATACAAAATCATCTCATAACATAAATCAATAATACGACATAACGGAAACGCAAATGTAATATTTTGCCCATTCTCATCCCACTGTGCACTAGTGTGTCAAAATTTTAAGTTAATTAGCGATTAGCAAATTTTAGTTTATTTTACTAGTCCTAAAGCAAATTTTAGCAAATTAAGTTTACCTAAGTTGTTAATCTATTCACCATGGACCTGAAGCCCACTCTGATACCAACTGTAACACCCCAACCCAACACTGAGCTTGGAATGCCACTAAACTATACTGTCAATTTAAAAATTAATTAACCTATAATTACAACTAGCATATCAATGATAAACCCATCCAGGGGTCCCAAAACACAATCATAATGATATGAAAAATATAAACAATCTAATCCTAGAAGCATAGCAAGGTAATAAACCAAGATTAATGCAAACCAATCAATTAAGACTATTGAACGAATAATTAAGACTATTGAACGAATAATCAACTCTAACTTATCATCTAGGTTATTCAGTACCATCATGTCCTAAACATAAATCATCATGCTATAATAAAAGTTTCTCATGTCCAATGAATCAAATAATTGGGTGTAGGTTGTGATTCCAAGTGCGCTAGCCCTTCCGAGAGAAACGTGATCAACTGTCACCTAAAAACAACAACAGAGCAAAAATGAGTCCAAGACTCAGCAAATACATAATAAAATCATAAACAACAGTTTGTCAACCATAATCAGCGTTATCATCATCATCTATCTATTTAATGCCGTTCACTTACTCAAATAAACAAGTCATATTCCATATAGGTAAAGTTGAACAATTTAACAATTTACTCATATATGCGAATGCACCATCATGCTCATGCTCATATGCATCTCATCAGCTGATACCGGTATATCGAAGTGTTCACCCGTCGATGACACACTCTATCCTTCACTCCCGTGAAGTGCCCACCGAAGTAGGATTTTATCTAGAGCATTCTGGACTAGTCATGTATCTTTCTCACCGACCTCACCAGAATAGTTACATGACTTTCTCACCGACCTGGCTCGTGCAACTCCTATCATGATGAATGTAAATGATGTAACATCTTTAATTAGTCATCAACATAATTCACCTCATTAACTCAATATATCATTCTCATTTACTCAATATCTCCTTATTATTAACTCAATATCGTAATCTCATTCACTCAATGACATTAATATCATGCATAAGAATAAGCTTAACAAAAGCATAACAAATAGTATGGTAAGTAATATCAATGAGAGTGGCGAACAACTCGTTGTTCACCACTCTACCATGTACTTGCCTCTTAGCCCTTCGAAGCCGGATGACGAAATTATGGCACGGCGCATGAGACCATAGTCCCTGAATAAGCAAGCAATAACACACTAAAAAACATCATCAAAATCATATCATCACAGCACCAACATGTCACACTAATCGACCTCACATGTTTACGCCAAACCGACCAAATTAACCCAAATCTACTCAACGTTAGAACTATAAAATTTGTATCTCACAATTTATTCATCGGATCGACATGATTAAATATTCTACGAAAAACCACGAAAAATCTCTACAATTATCTAGTAGATGATATTCCCAAATTACACCTTTAAGGTATCCGAAATAATCGTACAACAGAACAACAGACTAAACAGATCTATTAATCGGCCCCTCGACTAGAAAATTATAAAACCCTCTCTAATATCGATTCTAATCTCTAATTAAATAAAAAAACGGAGAGAAAAATAACCAGATCTTCTTCTTAATTTTCCTCTTCCCATTTCTTTACCGACTTCTTCTTTTCTCCTATACTGTTCAAGTCTTCATGTACACATTCAAACCAACGTAGCATGACTAGTTAAGTTCTAGTGCTAACGACTGGTTAAGTTCTAGTGCTAGTAGATGTATGCATGCAGGAGCAACACGTGAGGCGTAAAAAATAGTGTGGCGCACACCTACACGCACAGGAGCCAGAAGACGAGAATTGCAGGAAGCCGGGCTGACCTCCACGTGCTGGCCGATCGGGCAAGTTCACGCGCAGCAAAATTGCAAGCGGCTACATGCAACAGCGACCAGGTCGGTTGGCACCTCAAGTGCACACGGCAGCATCTGGAGTTGCTCACGCGGCAGCGATCAAGAGGCTGGGTCCTCACGAGTGCGTGTCAACCAACACGAGCGATCGGGCAGACCCAGCCACATGCACGCGTGGGCCAGCGAGCAAATAGGCAAGCAGCGCTCCACGCGCGCACGCAGGCGCCGACGCCGGCAGTTGGCGATGTGCGGCTGGCGATGGCCTTGTGAGGATCCGAAAAGAATCTGACAATTTGGGGGAAGTTGTGGTGGATGAAATGTGGTAGAACTTGAGCACGTGGCTAGGGTTCTTGCCTACTTTACTCTAGAGCTAAAGAACACTAGGAATATGCTTTTCGTTGTTCTTTTCCATTCCCAAGTCCGGGCATTATAAACCTCGGTGACATCACTTCGGAATATTACAGACTGAGTTTATCTCTTGCGATAAGTAAAAACAAGTGATGAAGATAAACAGTAAAAATGCTAACTATTACTTTCAAGTCTAGGCCTTCGATCAGAGTTATCGTGCCATTCTTCTCACATCTTGGCCATCGAAGCATCATAATTGAACTCGTCAAGACTGTGGATATCATGGGGATATGTGCATGATCTTAGGATGATGTTACAATTGGCAATGACGTTTTCGGTTTGTCAAATCTCGCATTTTCGGCAAAGTTTCAGAACTGTCAGGTCATTGGCGGTTAGACCGGCCATGTCTCGAAGGATTTTTTGGCTAAGTCCTAGGAGCGGCCAGACTGGCCAGAACAGCGGTCTAACTGATTTTGACTTGATTCGTCGAGTTGTTTGGCGTTGCTTGTTGGGTTAGCTTGATGGCATGGGCTTCAGTGCATATGTGTTGCATGTTGCATGTTTTCACTAACGTGGGTCAATTTGTGAAGAACTTGTTCCCGGGTTCGATTTTCTTGTCTATTGGTGTGCAGGTTGCTTGGAGGTCAACGACGGTCAACGGCGAGGAGGATCGGGACTAAGCTTCGAGAGCTGAGGTCCAGAATGATCAAGGATGCTGGGTGAGGTCAATGGACTCAAGCGTGGCGCAGAATGGACAAGGATGACCGAACGGGTAGTTCGGTGCGACTAGTTGATCAAGCGGTGCGGGGGTCGGTGCAAGTACCAAGGTGGTCCGGTGGGAACCAGATGGGAGAGACTTGCCGACATGATGAGAGCCGCTGGATCAACCTACACGTGGCAAAGCATGGATGTGTTTCACGCAGTTTGGACTCGTTCGTCAGAGAAGGATCGAGAAGGGGTATTTTGGTAATTTTACCAAATACCGCCTTAGTGACCTTTTGCCAACCCGTGGCGCAAGACGGTGCATGAAGAAGTGGATTAGGTCAAGAGGAGATGAAGACGACACTTTAAAATACGTGCGTGTGTGACCCGTTTGTGTTGGGCCTTACCGGGAGCCCTTTAGGGTTTCTCTTCTAGAAGCTAGGCCTCCATATAAATAGGGGTGGCTGCTGTCAAACAGCCCCCAAGCACTTCATTTGTACACCCTAGTTTGGTTTTAGGGTTTTAGAGAAAGAGGAGAGGCTTAGGGCTCTAGGGAGAGGAGTTGAGTTGTGTGCTCATGGATTGAGCTTTGTCCTCCATGGATGGAGTGGCTGTAAACCCTCTCAACCTCACATCAATCTATTGGTGATTCTCAAAGCTGAGTCTCTTTTGCGTTCTTGCTCTATATTTGTGATCTTTGGTCCTTTCTTGATCCTTTGGTTTTTGGATGGTTTTGTGCCCTCTTCTATCTTGCTGTGATATGTGGGAACATATCTAAGTTCCCCTAGATCATCAATCTCCCACGAGCAAGTGTTGGATCATGTTTTCGTTTTTGCCTGGTTTTGAACCTTCATTCGGTAAAATGGAAAAAGGTTGAAACTTTTACGTGGATCTACTCAATCTCTACTTGGAATAGGTTCCTAATATCCTTAGGAAGGTGTGTTCCAAATTTGGTCAAGTTTGGCCGTGTAGATCAAAAGTTAGACCGATTTTTGTTTTGGTTTTGGGCTGTCTGCACTGTTTCTAGTCAGGGCCGGTCAGACCGATTTTTTGCCGGCGGTCTGACTGACTTCCAGAACAGGTTTTGGTCATTTTGGTTCTTTGCTTTGGGGATTTTGGTTCGAGTTCAACACAAGTCTTTCGTTGTTGATCCTCATAGCTCTCATAGCTATTGGGGTGAACCTGGTGTTGAATTTGAATGAGGTGAAAAATAGGTGAGATCCTATTCACCCCCCCCTCTAGGCGCCTTTTTGGTCTTACAATTGGTATCAGAGCCGGTTAGCTCTTCTCATAGATCTTAACCGATCTGTGGAGCCATGGCGAGTCTGACAAGTATTCCACCAAACCGCCTGTGTTTGATGGAGTCGATTTTTCATACTGGAAGGCTCGCATGCATGCCTACATCGAGGCTCAAGGGCACTCAATTTGGCTTAAGGTTAAAAACACTTATGTAGTGCCAGCCAATGACGATGTGATCACACCTGATGTGGAGGCAAATAGCAAGGCTCAGAACTTTCTGATTCAAGGGCTTAGTCGATCTGAGTTTGAGCGTGTCGCTCACCTGAGGTCTGCTCACGAGATCTGGAAGACCTTCGCTGACTACCATGAGGGCTCTATCGCGATCAAGGAAGTGAGACAGAACCAACTTAAGAAAGAATACTCAAAGATCGAACAAAGGCTTGGTGAATCTTTGGATGAGTTGCTGGGTAGGTTTTCCAAGATCATTCATGACTTGCGTGCTGTCGATCTTGTTTTCACTGAGTCTGAGAATGCACGCTAGTTCTTGGGTGCTCTTGATATGAGGATTTGGGGGATGAAGATCACTTCCATCAATGACAACACTATCATGGGTGAGCTTACCATGGATAAGCTCTACTCGAGGTTGAAGTCGCATGAGATTGACTTCATCTCACGACTTCCCAAGACAGATGTGATGGCTCTAATGGTTGACCCTTCTAAGGGTAGCTCTTCTGATTCTTTGGATTTTGGCTCATCTAGTCTTTCGTTGTTCGCTTTGCATTCCTTGAGCGATGAGCAGCTAGAGAAGCTACCTGAGGATGATTTAGCCCTCCTATCCACCAAATTCGCCAGAGCTTACAACAAAGTGAGATTCAGGAAGAGAGGTGGCCCTGTTACTTGCTTTGAGTGTGGTGAGCCAAACCACATTTGGGCTAAGTGTCCCAAGCTGAAGGGCAAGGAGATGAAGAACTTCTGGAGGCGTCCTCAAGCACGAGATGCAAAAACCAAGAAGCCCAACTATCGGAAGTTCGTCAACCAAGTCCTTACCGCTCTTGAGAATGTCGATATGAGCGATGTGGACTCAGGGACGGAGGATGACGAGGATGACTCTCGTGGCAAGAAGAAGGCCGAGGATTTCACCGGCATGTGCTTCATGGCGAAGGACAGCCACGACATCGACTCCTCCAACGACAACGAGCTTTTCAGCGATCCCGATGAGGTATGCCCCTCACCATATGAAATGAAACATGCTTTGGTTGCTGCTGAACTAAAAATACAAAAGCAAGCTAAAATGATTAAGAAACAGGATAACATTATTGACAATTTGAACCTAGAAGTGGATAGGCTCAAATCCATTAATCCTACTGATTGTGACTCTTGTGTTTAGCTTGCATGATGAAGTAGCTAAATTGAAATATGCTCATTCCTCTGTTGCTAATTGTAACATCCCAAACTAATGGTGTGTGTTTCAAATGTATTAAAATGAGGATAAATTAAAACTTTGGATGCCTCATGATATCATTTGAAATTTTCTAGAAATTCTCCCCTAGTAGTTCCTATTTCCAAAGCACAATGTTCTATTGATGGAAATAGTCAACCTTAAAAACTCCAGGATCAAATGTTATGATCATCCTTTGGAAATATTTTTCCTATCATCTTGATCATCCTAGAAACCTCTCTGCAAAATCTTACAATTTTTAGAGCTTGTTTGCTATTTCAAATGGGCTAGTCAAACCTGTTTGAATTCTGGTCAAACCCTAGCTCTGCAGCTTGTGAATTTTCTGGAGAATAATGCAGTGCATAAAAACTCCTGGAAAAATTATACAAGGTTGTAGTCCGATCCAGAAAGCTCCCATAAAAATTTCATAATTTTTGGAGTTTCAGAGCTATCTCTAAAATTTCCCTTTCTTCTCAGCCTTTTTAAATCAAAACCTGAAGTCATTGTTGGTCGGGCTCGAACCAGACTCAGGTCTGGCCCGAGCCAACCTGGCTCAGCCCAACCATCTCACCCGCGCGTCACATGCAACCGTCCGATCGCGCATCAACGGTCACGATTGCGTACCGTTTCGGCCTGAGTTAAAACTCTCGCGCATTATCGACCGTTGGATCCCGATCCAACGGCCCGCCTCGTTTCCTTTCAGCTCGTTCATTCGCTCGCTGGCAGGTGGGCCCTCTCCGCTGGTCATCATCAAGCTCGCGCTGGCAAGTGCGAGCAGAGCACAAGCGCCACGTCGCCGCGCCGCACACCAACTCCGTGAGCGCGTGGGCAACGGCGTCAATCCACCGCCCTCGAGACCCAATGGGCGGCATCGCCCTCTCACGCCGCCTCCGTCTCCGTCAACACCCGAGCTTAATACTCCTCTCACCCCTCTCTTTTCGCCATTCTCCCTCTCGGTGGCCGAGGGAGAAGACGCTCGTTCGTGCTTTCTTCCTGGGTGAGCTTCGCTCCTTTGCGTCCCTCTCTTTCTCCATGCCTCACCCTCCCTGTGTGCACCGGTCTGAGCCCTTACCGTTGCGTGTAGGTCCCGGAGCAATAGGAGCGCTCCCTGCTGCTCCAGAGCGCGCGCTCCGAAGGCCTCCACCGCGCCATTGGTGCTTCCGGTAAGCCCTTTCCTCCCTTGGTGCGTCATATCGTGTTCCGTAGCACGACCAAGGTTTCCCCTCACCTAATTTGGTGAATCGTTCGCAGGAGCTCTTGGAATTTAGTTTTCCCCATTTTTGACCACCGTAGCCCCCCTTCGTATCCGACTCCGGCAGGGTAAGTCTTTGAGCAATTCCTCGCTCCAGAACCATCTCGTGCCCTCACTTGAGCTCTCTCTACCACTCACTCCTCGTCTCCTTCACCAGGTTGAGCTCCCCTCGGTGAAGCCATCTCCGCCGCCTCGGCTTTTCGTCGCCGGCTCAACTCCGGCAACTCCTCCACCTCCGGGTCGTCATGGAGAGTCCCTGGAGCGCCCCTTTATCTGATGCTCACGTTAGTTAGGTCTTTTAGCCATCGGGTGGTGCTTTGCGCCGTAGCCGTGGCTTGTCCTCCGCTCATCGCCGTCGCGCCACCGCGTCGGGCCACCTCCGGCCTCGCTGCCGGTGCCATCAGGTTCGCTAGCTCGCGGTCGTCCCATTTTGACCACCCACTCGGGCCGCCATGGCGCGTAGCGCTGGCGAGCCGACGAGGAAGCTCGCTGCTGCTCGCGGCCGCGCGTGGTGCGTTCCGACTGCCACTGTAGCTAATCATTAGGAGTTAATGATTGTCTTAGCACGGATTACTGTGTAGATCTGAGTTAATATTCCGCTTACATGTGGGGCCACCTCCTTTCTCTCTCTCTCGGGTGTGTTTTTACACTGGTATCATTGTGCGCCGTTCGATTTTGAATCAACGGCCTAGATCGATGTGCCGTTCGGACCGCTCCAGTCGCACCGCGAATCTGAGCCGTGTGTTGTTAAATGAACGGTCGCGATTGGATGGAGCGTTCGGACCACTTCGAACTCGCCCGTGGCTGTGGACCGTTGGATCTTAATCCAACGGCTCACAATCGCCGCCTTTGAATCACTTCATGGCATACCAAAGGCCTGATGGGCAATGGCGTAGCAGGCCCACTGGTCAGTAGGTGTGGCTAGAATAGCCTGGGTATAAAAAGTATTGTATGTTTATGTAATTTCCGAATTGCTTTATTTGTAAACTGAAAATTGGTTTAACTTCAAAATAGCATAAGTAATTCATTTTAGCTCCAAAACTGATGATTCAAATTTTGTTAGTTTCACATTTGCATGTACTTTAATGTAAAAATGGTTTGAACCATGTTGCTGTTCCAGAAAATACTTTTGTCAAAATTACCTTATGTTTAGTATTATTGTTGCACTAAAAATTGCTCTAACTTTGAAAATGCATAAGTATTTCTCTGTAAATCCAAAAAGAGTAAACTCAATTTTGTTAGAATTCTCGGTTACTGTAGTTTATTGTAAAATAGGTTATAAACTTGGTACTTGTAACATCCCAAATGTACAATTGGAACCAAATCTAGGTTTGTGTGTCGAATGTAATCAATTATGGGTGTGTGTTTCAAATGTAATTAAATGGGTAGAAATTAAAACTTTGCTCACATCTTGAAACTCTTGAACTCTGCTACAATTCTTGTCAAGAGAGGGGTATACCAAAATCAAAATCTCCAATTGACTCAAATCAAAAACCCCATTGGTAAAAATCTTGTGCCAAACCCTTGTAAATAATTTTCCTGGGTTCTTTGGATGACTTGTAGCACCTCGGAATTTTCTCATAATTTTTAGAAATTATTTGTATAAATTGGGAGGCAAGTCAAACCCATTTTCCACTTGGTCAAACCCTAGCCTTAACCTTGTTGAATTTCTGGGGAAAAATGCATTGCATCAAAACCCCTGGAAAATTTATGTAAGGTTAATATTGGAGTGGGGAAGCTTCATTTAAAATTTCATAATTTTTGGAGTTAGTTTGCTATCTCTAAAAATTCCTCCAAATTCAGCTTTCAAATTCCAACCCTAGCTGGTTTGCACTGTTCCTCGGGTGCGAGTCAGACTCGGGCTCGAGCCAACTAACTCGGTCAAGTCCACTAGCTACACCCGACCAGGTCAACTCGGCGCGTTCGCTGTGAACCGTCCAATCTCCATCGCACGGTCTACGACCAGGGGGAGCTGCGATCACCCGGGCATGTGTGAGTCGTTGGATGCAAATCGGATGGCTCCGCGTCATCGCCTACCTCTCGCCGCGCGGCACTTGTGCCAGCGCGCGGTCGCCATGGCCAGAGGGCGTCGTGGGCTTGCAGCGTCCTGTCGCGTCCCCGTCCTCGCCAACGGGCAGGGGCATTTAATGCGCGCCAGAGAGACTCCCTCAAGTCACCGTTCTTCAACTGCTCCCCTCGTGCCCTCTGCTCCTGCGGCGAGATTCACAGTGGGAGATTGCTCCCGTTGCCCTCCTCTATTCCTTGCTACTTAAGCTCCCTACCTTCGCCCGTAGCTTCTTTTCGCCACCATTGAGCTCCAGCTAGCACCCACGGTGAGTGCCCCATTCCTCAAATCCCTTACTCCTGGAGCCTCTTTGAGCTCAACTTGACCTATCCTGATGACGCGGTCGGGTTGATTTGGCTCAGGTCACCGTCCCCGCGTCTTCGTGTCCACTGCCGGCAAGCTTCTCCGCCGCCAGTGCTCCTCCGACTTCACCGGTGCCTCCGCGACCTCCAGGTAGACTCCTGGTAGTCCCTAGTTGCGCTGGCACCCGCTCCCGTAAACTGCAGTGGAGCAAAATGCGTCGTTGTCATTCCCGTGCTTAGCTCCTCCGCCCCGTTCCGGCTAGCCGCCATTCTGGTCCACCACCGCGGGTGTGAGCGGTACCAGAGGGTGCGCCTTGTTATTGCGCACCCATCCCTGGCACCCACTCGCACCGCCGTGCTGTTGGTCGCCAGCGGCGAGTCGTCGAACGCGGTTGGTGTCATTTTCGGACGCGCCGCCGTCATTTTCGGTCAGGCGACGTGGCTCATTCGGAGCCGTCCATTCCTAGTGATCTGCGGTCTTGATCGCGTCGTGTTTTCTTCTTCGTTCACTACTGGCCGTCCATCATTAGATCTAGGGCTGAGATCCACACTGGGTTCACATGTGCACTGTGTGGGCGTGGTCGTGAGCCGTCCATCTCATGATCTACGATCCACGACCACGGGATCGATCGCGCGCGCGTCCGATCGCTCGATTCAAGTTGGGCCGTTGGATCAGATCTCAACGGTCTACGACCAGTGAACCCTCGCGCGCGTGCTTCCGGTCGTGGAGCCGTCCGATTCGGTATCGACGGTCCACAAGCGCCCACGTCGTTAAGGATTTTTGAATTTCCCGATGGAATTGTTTATGAACTGAAAAAGGTAATAAACTTCACAAATGCGTAACTAATTCATTTTAGCTCCTTTTTAATTGATCCCAAAATTGGTAGTTCTGGTTTGAACTGGGCTTTAATCTAAAAATGGTTGTAAGCTTGGTTCAGCTCCAGAAAATGGGTTTGCAAATTAGTTTAGAAATTAGCTTTAAAATGTTGCCTTAAATGTGCAATTATCTTGTAAAATGCATAAGTAATTCTCTATAGATCAATTTTGAGTGAATCCAACTTTGTTGGCTTCCTCGGTTAATCTACTAAATGATAGAATAGGATTTAAGCATGTCCCTGTTTTTAAAAATTGGAGAGGGTGCAATTTGTTTTGTGCTCTTTCTTGGCTTTGAAAAATCATAGGAAATGTATTTTAGCTCCAAATGAGATGAATCCAATTGGGTTGTTCATCTTATGAGGTGCTTTTTTTACAGTAAAAATTTCAAATGCACCACCTTTCTAGAAATTTTAGCTAAACAATTTAATTATGTGAATAGTAACAGATTGCAATTTAGTAGGCTGAGCAGTTTTGTTTTGATCATATCTTTTGCATTGAAAATCCAAATCGATTGATTCTTATTGCTAAATTCCTTAAAAATTGTGCTCTTTCTGCTGTAAAATTTTCAGAGAATTTGGAGAAAGTTCGCTGTTGAGCCTTTTTGTTTTCTTTGTTCTTATCGGTTCTTTTTCGCTTTCTCGTTAGGTTCCGAAGAGTATATTGATAACCAAAGCACTCCTCAGCAACAAATTGAGCAGCAGCAACAAGGCAAGCAGTTTGATCATTTCCATGGAATCCCATTACTTTAAAGTCTAATATTTTGTTTAAATTCTATGTATGCATTGCTACTTTGTGTTAAAAAGATCGGTTAGCAATCCTATAGATGCATTCCTGTAGGTAAATGTTCATTCTCTACTACCATGAGCCTAGGTTATTGCTGTGATTTGAGTTCGTTGGATGAACTCATGTCACTTAGTAGATGACTGGTTAAATTGCTTAGTGATGCTTAGATTCCGGTAGTATCGGGCGATCATCAACTTAGTTGATGATCTTGATCTATAAAATTATTATTCCAATATGTCCCTTGTGTATGCCTTGTTAATTTGTAAATAAATAAAAGTGAAAACAAAAGTGTTATTGACTTAGGCTGCGGATGTTGGTGTGGTCTCATGGTGTGAGGAATGGTGCCTAAGTCCCTAAGGACCGAGTTACTTGGGTCACTAAACCAAGCGTTTATTATGCTAACCACACGAGGGATATGGGACCCTCTTGGCTAAGTACTTTGGGAGGTGTTAGTTGGGGTCGGTGAGTAAAACTGTTTTATAAGGGAAAGAGCACCCATGATGTTTCTTGGTGGGCGGTGTCTCATACCTTCTGGGTTGTCACGACTCTTAACTAGCATCATTCATTGGAAATGCCTCGTAGGACTTAGCTGTGCCGGCATACCAAAGGAAGTGTGCTAATCATGTGGCGTAAAGGCGGTCTGACGTGTGGGTACATTGGTACACCCCTGGAGGGATAAAACTATTCGAATAGCCTCGTCCTAGGTTATGGACATGCTTGGCAAGGTCGTTCAAGAACTAGACTCAACCATTTAATTAAAACTTGATGGGTGGTATGAATTTGGTGATTCATGCTATTGTTGTGGTGGCTATTGGGTTAGTCACTTCCAGGAATGTTGTTGTCATCTATCTATTGTTATATTGTTACTTGTCTCGTTGTTACTTGCAAACTAAAAATGGATTAAAAAAAATTGCTTTGAATCTAGTTAATTATTGCAAATGAAAACTTGCGTTATGCTAAATGTAAGTCCAAAGCCTCATACACTTAAATAAATCTCGCATGTAGTTAAACTATAGTTCATTTATACTACACGGTCTTGCAGTACATTTTGTACTCATTTGCTTTGCTTAACTTTAATTGTTGCAGAGGAGGAAGGTGAGCCCCAAGGGCCTCACTTCGTGAGCTTTCTTTGTGGCGATATCTTCGACTAGCTTGGCGGTCGGTCGATTGCCTTGTGGGTTAAGGCACAATGGTTGGCTTTTGTTATGGCCATCTTTATGGCACTTTTGCTTCATTATTATCTTTGTAGACTTGTTATTTGGCGGTCGGCCTCTCTTGTGTAATAGCTTTATCCTTATTAATATTAACTTCGGTTTCTTTGCTTGTTACATTCTATGTGTTTGAATGGAATTGATGCATTCTTTTGTAATGAGTTGTATGTCTTGCATTCTTGGGAAGTACATATATCTCGAGTCTTAGTTTATTTAGTTGATAATACTAGGGTCAATTGGAAGACTAGTATTATGAGCCTAATAAACCGGGTCTCACAAGAGTTGGTATCGAGCCATCCGACCGTAGTAACCCAAGCTTGGTCGTTTTAGGATATTTTGGAAAACTTATTTCCAAAGTATCAAAGAATTTATAAAGCTTATGTAATTCTCAGATTTTACTCCTTACCTATCTTAGCTTTCTTCTCTCATCTTACTCTAAGTTGAGTTTTTAAAAGTTGTTTTCCTCTCTTCCTCTCTAAAGGATAGTTGTTATCGGTTAGACTGGTTTTGGGAACTAACGAGTTTGGCAAATTGAAGTGTTAGCTGCCCTCTATAAGGTTTTGAAGTTTCCGAAGTTGAAGAATTCGGCTTGGAGGCTTGGATGCAAAATCTGGACAGCGATCGCCAATTTCCGGACAGCAAGCTCATAAGTTCTAAATAGGGTAGAAAATGAGAGGGTAATCAACTAAAACTTGTGGGAATGAAAAGGGTAAGATGTGATACTAGTTAGCTAAGTATCTAACACTTATGTCGCTGATTTAACATTGCTCTTTAGTAGCAGTAGATCTCACCCTACAATCTGATTTTTATCTTCTCGATCAATTACTCGTTCATTCAATATGGGTTAGTTGTGTGGAGGAGTTGATTCTTATTCTCAAATTTCTTTGCGGTTTTTGGAGCCTTTTTAGAAGCTTTTTAAAGTTTAGTTACTCGCTGTTTTTGGCTTTCGATTTGGGTGGTATTCCATTCCCCTAGTTGTTAGCTTTTGTTTTCTTTAAGGCTTTATTTCTCGGGTCTAGTTGTTAACCAAATTTTCTTGTAACAGGATGGCCGGACGCACTCGTAGCGGCCAAGGCCAGGCAGCTGGCGCGGACGAGGAGCTTCCTCCTCCTCCGACCATGGTCGAGGTCCTTATGCAGATTGAGCGCAACCGTGCGGATGACAGGAGAGTGCTACTGGATGTCATCGCGCGCAACACCTCAGCCCTTACCGGTGCTTCAGGATCCGGGCAAGGGAATGCCCATCAGCCTCGTGGAGGACTCGCTGAGTTTCTTCGTACTCAGCCCCTACCTTTTCCAGGTCTGAGGACCCGCTTGATGCAGACGAGTGGCTTCATCTGGATGAGCGGAAGCTCAGCGTTGTGCAGTGCCAGGACCATGAGAAGGCGCTATTCGCATCACATCAGCTTGAGGGCGCAGCTTTGTCTTGGTGGGAGAGCTTTCTCGCCATGCAGCCCACTGGCCACACCGTCACTTGGGAGGAGTTTCGCACTGCCTTCCGTCGCTCTCATATTCATGCCGGCTTGATGAAGCTGAAGAAGAAGAAGTTCTCAGCGCTTAAGCAAGGGCGCTTGTGTCACCACGAATTACCTATCTGAGTTCAACCATTTGGCTCGTTATGCTCGGAGGAGGTGGCCACCGATGAGGCCAAGCAGAGAAGTTCAAGGATGGCTTGGTGAGGAGCTGCAGACAAGCTCTCCATCATCGACTTTCTCGATTTTCGTGCCTTGGTGGACAAGGCCATCACCGCCGAGCATTCTGGTAGAGTACTTGTGGAGTCCCGCAAGCGCAAGTGGGAGGCCCACAAGTCGTCCAGGGCCAGTTCTTTCCGTCCTCGCTTCGGGTAGTCTCCGGTACCGGTCTCGATCTTGACACCCTCGAGGTCACCCTTTCTCCCTCGTTCATCGCAGCCGTGCCCGATCCGTGCACTGCGAAGTCGGCAGAGTGGCCCCCGTAATCCGGCGGCCAACGTCATTTGTTTCTTCTGCAATCAGAAGGGCCATTATGCAAATAATTGCCCTAAGAAGACTTCAGCGGCCCCTCGTCCTAATGGAGGACGCGGGCAAGGAGGTGGTTCTTCTCAGGACCAGAAGATCGTCCCGGCTACCCAAGGCGTGGGTAGTGGTTGCGTCAACGTCATCACCGCAGAGGAGGCTCAGGAGGCACCCGATGTCGTGCTAGGTACCCTTCTTGTTAACTCTTATCCTGCTACTGTCTTATTTGATTCAGGAGCGTCGCATTCTTTCATTTCTCAGTCTTTTGCTGCTAGTAGTGAGCTTCTTTTTGCTCCTTTATCTATCCCTTTGCTCATTCGCTCTCCCGGTTCGGAGCTGAGAGCTGACTTGGAGTGTAGGGATGTTCCTGTCGAGATTGAGGGAGTGGGATTCTCAGCGAATCTCATCCTCCTCAATTCTGCGAGTCTAGACGTGATTCTTGGTATGGATTGGTTGTCTCTTCATTTGGGACAAATCGATTGCGCCAAGAAGTCCGTCTCTCTTTCTAGTCCCTCAGGCGTGCAGGTTTCCTTTTCGCCGAAGCTGCTAGGTCCGCATCTCTTCACGCTCGAAGCGAAGCCTGTTCTAGATATTAAAGGAGTCCCGACAGTGTGTGACTTCATTGATGTCTTTCCTGAAGATCTTCCAGGGATGCCACCATTTCGAGACCTCGAGTTTATCATTGAGTTGGCTCCCGGTACCGCCCCGATTTTGAAGAGGCCTTACCGGATGCCACCAAATGAGTTCGTGGAGCTGAAGAAGCAAATTGGTGAGCTGCTAGAGAAGGGTTTCATCCGCCCTAGCTCATCTCCTTGGGGTTGTCCTGCTATCTTCGTAAAGAAGAAGGATCATACTTTACGCATGTGCGTTGATTATCATCCGCTTAATGAAGTCACGGTAAAGAACAAGTATCCATTGCCCCGCATCGACGATCTCTTCGATCAATTAACCGGAGCTCGAGTTTTCTCCAAGATTGATCTGAGAGTGGGATATCATCAGGTTCAGATTCGACCTGAGGATATTCCCAAGACGGCTTTCTCTACTCGCTACGGCTTGTACGAGTATACCGTCATGTCATTTGGCTTAACCAAGGCTCCTGCCTTGTTCATGAACCTCATGAATTCGGTCTTTATGGAGTATTTGGATAAATTCGTCATGGTCTTCATCGATGATATTCTTATCTACTCCAAGAACGATGAGGAACACGATGAGCATTTGAGGCTTGTGTTAGGCAAGTTGCGTGAGCACCAGCTGTACGCAAAGTTCAGCAAGTGTGCGTTCTGGTTGAAGGAAGTGGCTTTCTTAGGCCATGTTCTTTCAGCAGGAGGCGTAGCCGTTGATCCTAGCAAGGTTAGCGATGTTCTTTCATGGAGTCAGCCTACTTCGGTCACCGAAGTGCGGAGTTTTCTTGGTTTAGCGGGATATTATCGTCGCTTTATCGAGAACTTCTCTAAGATCGCGAAGCCGATGACGGAGTTGCTCAAGAAGGACAAGAAGTTCGTGTGGTCTGATGCTTGCGAGGAAAGTTTTCAAGTACTCAAGAAGCGATTGACCACCGCTCCCGTTCTTATTCTTCCCGATATCCATCGGAGCTTCGATATCTATTGCGATGCTTCTCGTCGAGGCCTCGGTTGTGTCCTTATGCAAGAAGGCAAGGTAGTGGCCTATGCATCAAGGCAATTGAGACCTCATGAACTCAACTATCCTACCCATGACTTGGAGTTGGCTGCTGTGATTCATGCACTTAAGATTTGGCGACATTACCTAATCGGCAATCGTTGTGAAGTGTATTCGGATCACAAGAGCTTAAAGTATTTGTTCACCCAACCTGACCTGAACCTCAGGCAAAGGAGATGGTTGGAGTTGATCAAGGACTACAACATGGGTATTCACTACCATCCGGGCAAGGCTAATGTCGTTCTTGGCGCGCTTTAGTCGTAAAAGCGCATTGTAATGCCTTGTTGCTCAAGGAGCATCCACCCTCTCTTCTCGTTGTTCAAATGTCTCAACTTGGAGATAGTTGAGCATGGATCTCGCTACCTTGGTTGTGCAACCAACCTTGGTGGATCGTGTCAAGGCCGCTCAGCAATCGGATGCTGGAGTGACCAAGATCAAGGAAAATGTCAAGAATGGAACAGCCAAGTGCTTCTCTGAGGATGAGCATGGTGTTGTGAGGTTCGGGCAACGCCTTGTGGTTCCAAAGGGCATGGAGTTGCAGAATGTGATCCTCCGCGAAGCCCATGATTCGCCTTTATCCATTCATCCCGGGGCCACAAAGATGTATCAAGATCTCCGCCAGAGATTTTGGTGGACCCGAATGAAGAGGGAAATTGCCAGGTTCGTTGCCAAGTGCGACGTATTTTGTCGTGTGAAGGTTTAACATCGGCGACCACCGGTCTACTTCACCTTTGCGGTGCAGTGGAAGTGGGATTCGATCGGTATGGATTTCATCACCGGCCTACCCACGTCCCCGAAGAAGAATGATGCCATCTGGGTTGTCATCGATCGATTGACTAAAGTGGCACATTTTCTTCCTGTCAAGACTGACCTTCGGGTAGGTCTTTTGGCAGAGCTCTACATAGCCCGTATCGTGAGTTTGCATGGTGTGCCGAAGACGATTGTGTCGGATCGGGGGTCCTTGTTCACATCTCGTTTTTGGCATAGTCTACAAGAGGCTATGGGAACTTGTCTTGCCTTCAGCTCAGCATATCATCCCCAAACTGATTGTCAGACCGAGAGGGTCAACCAAGTTTTGGAGGATATGCTTCGTGCTTGTGTTCTTTCCTATGGGAAGCATTGGGAGAAATGCTTGCCACTCACGAAGTTTCCGTACAACAACAACTTTTCGAGGCCGCCTCTCGGCATGGCACCTTCGAGGCCTTATATGGGAGGAAGTGTAGAACCCCATTGTATTGATGCTCAAACCGGCGAGATCTTTCTTTGGTCCGGACTCGATCAATGAGGCCGAGAGTCAAGTCCAAATTTTATTAAGTGAGCGATTGCGCAAACTCAATCGAGCAAAAGAGCTATGCGGATCATCGGCATTTTGAGTTGAGCTTTGAGCCCAATGACTTTGTTTATCTCAAGGTCTCTCCTGTGAAGGGCCATCAACGTTTCGACGTCAAGGGCAAGTTAGCTCCTCGATATGTTGGTCCCTACCGCGTTATCGAGAAGAAGGGAGCTGTTGCCTATAAGTTGGAGTTGCCAGCTGCACTTGAGGGGGTACATGATGTTTTCCATGTGTCCCAGCTAAAGAAGTGTCTCCGTGTTCCAACTGAGGAAGCTCCGTTGGAAACCCTCGATGTTCAGGAAGATTTGACCTATCGCGAGCATCCTGTTCGCATCCTTGAAGAAGCTGAACGGAGAACGAGAAATAGTTCCATCAAGTTTCTTAAGGTTCAATGGTCGAACCATTCTGAGGATGAGGCTACTTGGGAAAGAGAAGATCGTCTGCGTGCGGATTACCCATCTTTCTTTACCGAGTGAGCCAAATCTCGGGGCGAGATTTCTGTAAGGGGGGGAGATTTTGTAACATCCCAAATGTACAATTGGAACAAAATCTAGGTTTGTGTGTCGAATGTAATCAATTATGGGTGTGTGTTTCAAATGTAATTAAATGGGTAGAAATTAAAACTTTGCTCACATCTTGAAACTCTTGAACTCTGCAACAATTCTTGTCAAGAGAGGGGTATTCCAAAATCAAAATCTCCAATTGACTCAAATCAAAAACCCCATTGGTAAAAATCTTGTGCCAAACCCTTGTAAATAATTTTCCTGGGTTCTTTGGATGACTTGTAGCACCTCGGAATTTTCTCATAATTTTTAGAAATTATTTGAATAAATTGGGAGGCAAGTCAAACCCATTTTCCACTTGGTCAAACCCTAGCCTTAACCTTGTTGAATTTCTGGGGAAAAATGCATTGCATCAAAACCCCTGGAAAATTTATGTAAGGTTAATATTGGAGTGGGGAAGCTTCATTTAAAAGTTCATAATTTTTGGAGTTAGTTTGCTATCTCTAAAAATTCCTCCAAATTCAGCTTTCAAATTCCAACCCTAGCTGGTTTGCACTTTTCCTCGGGTGCGAGTCAGACTCGGGCTCGAGCCAACTGACTCGGTCAAGTCCACTAGCTGCACCCGACCAGGTCAACTCGGCGCGTTCGCTGTGAACCGTCCGATCTCCATCGCACGGTCTACGACCAGGGGGAGCTGCAATCACCCGGGCATGTGTGAGTCGTTGGATGCAAATCGGATGGCTCCGCATCGTCGCCTTCCTCTCGCCGCGCGGCTCTTGCACCAGCGCGCGGTCGCCATGGCCAGAGGGCGTCGTGGGCTTGCAGCGTGCTGTCGCGTCCCTGTCCTCGCCAACGGGCAGGGGCATTTAATGCGCGCCAGAGAGACTCCCTCAAGTCACCGTTCCTCAACTGCTCCCCTCATGCCCTCTGCTCCTGCGGCGAGATTCACAGTGGGAGATTGCTCCCGTTGCCCTCCTCCATTCCTTGCTACTTAAGCTCCCTACCTTCGCCCGTAGCTTCTTTTCGCCACCATTGAGCTCCAGCTAGCACCCACTCGGCTTGCTCGGGCTCCCAACAACCACTGCACCTCGCCGCCATTATCGCCTGTGAAGCTCTTCTGTGGAACTGGTGCTCCAGTGGCGCCCTTGCTCCCTTCTATGTTCCATTTCCTTCCTTTACTCTCCTGGAGTAAGCCCCTAACTCCAATTAGTTCACCTCTCCAGGTAGCGGAGGAATTTCGGATTTCCCCCTTTGCGGTCGAAACCACCCATCTTCGTCTCCGGCGACGGTGAGTGCCCCATTCCTCAAATCCCTTACGCCTGGAGCCTCTTTGAGCTCAACTTGACCTATCCTGATGACGCGGTCGGGTTGATTTGGCTCAGGTCACCGTCCCCGCGTCTTCGTCTCCACTGCCGGCAAGCTTCTCCGCCGCCAGTGCTCCTCCGACTTCACCGGTGCCTCCGCGACCTCCAGGTAGACTCCTGGTAGTCCCTAGTTGCGCTGGCACCCGCTCCCATAAATTGCAGCGGAGCAAAATGCGTCGTTGTCATTCCCGTGCTTAGCTCCTCTGCCCCGTTCCGGCTAGCCGTCGTTCTGGTCCACCACCGCGGGTGTGAGCGGTACCAGAGGGTGCGCCTTGTTATTGCGCACCCATCCCTGGCACCCACTCGCACCGCCGTGCTGTTGGTCACCGGCGGCGAGTCGTCGAACGCGGTTGGTGTCATTTTCGGACGCGCCGCCGTCGTTTTCGGTCAGGCGATGTGGCTCATTCGGAGCCGTCCATTCTTAGTGATCTGTGATCTTGATCGCGTCGCGTTTTGTTCTTCGTTCACTACTGGCCGTCCATCTTTAGATCTAGGGCTGAGATCCACACTGGGTTCGCATGTGCACTGTGTGGGCGTGGTCGTGAGCCGTCCATCTCATGATCTACGATCCACGACCACGGATCGATCGCGCGCCGTCCGTCGCTTCGATTCAAGTTGGGCGTTGGATCGATCTCAACGGTCTCGACCGATGAACCCTGCACAGCGTGCTTCGGTCGTGGAGCCGTCCGATTCGGTATCGACGGTCCTGGCGCCCCACGTCGTTAAGGATTTTTGAATTTCGATGGAATTGTTTATGAACCTAAAAAGGTAATAAACTTCACAAATGCGTAATTAATTCATTTTAGCTCCTTTTAATTGATCCCAAAATTGGTAGTTCTGGTTTGAACTGGGCTTTAATCTAAAAATGGTTGTAAGCTTGGTTCGCTCCAGAAAATGGGTTTGCAAATTAGTTTAGAAATTAGCTTTAAAATGTTGCCTTAAATGTGCAATTATCTTGTAAAATGCATAAGTAATTCTCTATAGATCAATTTTGAGTGAATCCAACTTTGTTGGCTTCCTCGGTTCATCTACTAAATGATAGAATAGGATTTAAGCATGTCCCTGTTTTTAAAAATTGGAGAGGGTGCAATTTGTTTTGTGCTCTTTCTTGGCTTTGAAAAATCATAGGAAATGTATTTTAGCTCCAAATGAGATGAATCCAATTGGGTTGTTCATCTTATGAGGTGCTGGTTTTACAGTAAAAATTTCAAATGCACCACCTTTCTAGAAATTTTAGCTAAACAATTTAATTATGTGAATAGTAACAGATTGCAATTTAGTAGGCTGAGCAGTTTTGTTTTGATCATATCTTTTGCATTGAAAATCCAAATCAATTGATTCTTGTTGCTAAATTCCTTAAAAATTGTTCTCTTGCTTCTGTAAAATTTTCAGAGAATTTGGAGAAAGTTCGCTGTTGAGCCTTTTTGTTTTCTTTGTTCTTATCGGTTCTTTTTAAGCTTTCTCGTTAGGTTCGAAGAGTATATTGATAACCAAAGCACTCCTCAGCAACAAATTGAGCAGCAGCAACAAGGCAAGCAGTTTGATCATTTCCATGGAATCCCATTACTTTAAAGTCTAATATTTTGTTTAAATTCTATGTATGCATTGCTAGTTTGTGTTAAAAAGATCGATTAGCAATCCTATAGATGCATTCCTGTAGGTAAATGTTCATTCTCTACTACCATGAGCCTAGGTTATTGCTGTGATTTGAGTTCGTTGGATGAACTCATGTCACTTAGTAGATGACTGGTTAAATTGCTTAGTGATGCTTAGATTCCGGTAGTATCGGGCGATCATCAACTTAGTTGATGATCTTGATCACACAAAATTATTATTCCAATATGTCCCTTGTGTATGCCTTGTTAATTTGTAAATAAATAAAAGTGAAAACAAAAGTGTTACTGACTTGGGCACAACGGATGTTGGTGTGGTCTCATGGTGTGAGGGAATGGTGCCTAAGTCCCTAAGGACCGAGTTACTTGGGTCACTAAACCAAGCGTTTATTGCGTGCTAACCACACGAGGGGGATATGGGACCCCTCTTGGCTAAGTACTTTGGGAGGTGTTAGTTGGGGGTCGCAGGTGAGTAAAACTGTTTTATAAGGGAAAGAGCACCCGCAGTTGCTTCGGCTGGGCCGGTGTCTCATACCTTCTGGGTTGTCGCGACTCTTAACTAGCATCATTCATTGGAAATGCCTCGTAGGACTTAGCTGTGCCGGCATACCAAAGGAAGTGTGCTAATCATGTGGCGTAAAGGCGGTCTGACGTGTGGGTACATTGGTACACCCCTGCAGGGATAAAACTATTCGAATAGCCTCGTCCTAGGTTATGGACATGCTTGGCAAGGTCGTTCAAGAACTAGACTCAACCATTTAATTAAAACTTGATGGGTGGTATGAATTTGGTGATTCATGCTATTGTTGTGGTGGCTATTGGGTTAGTCACTTCCAGGAATGTTGTTGTCATCTATCTATTGTTATATTGTTACTTGTCTCGTTGTTACTTGCAAACTAAAAATGGATTAAAAAAAATTGCTTTGAATCTAGTTAATTATTGCAAATGAAAACTTGCGTTATGCTAAATGTAAGTCCAAAGCCTCATACACTTAAATAAAGCTCGCATGTAGTTAAACTATAGTTCTGTTATACTACACGTCAGTCTTGCGAGTACATTTTTGTACTCATTTGCTTTGCTTAACTTTAATTGTTGCAGAGGAGGAAGGTGAGCCCCAAGGGCCTCACTTCTGTGAGCTTTGCTGTGGCAGTATCTTCGATTAGCTTGGCGGTCCGGTCAGTTGCCTTGTGGGTTAAGGCACACTGGTTGGCTTTTGTTATGGCCATCTTTATGGCACTTTTGCTTCCGCTGTTATCTTTGTAGACTTGTTGTTATTTGGCCGGTCGGCCTCTCTTGTGTAATAGCTTTATCCTTATTAATATTAACTTCTGGTTTGTTGCTTGTTCTGTTCTATGTGTTTGAATGGAATTGATGCATTCTTTTGTAATGTGTTGTATGTACTGCATTCTTGGGAAGTACATATATCTCGAGTCTTGGTTTATTTAGTTGATAATACTAGGGTCAATTGGAAGACTAGTATTATGAGCCTAATAAACCGGGTCTCACAAGATCTTATTCTTTGAAAATCTCATTGTGCATGTAACTTAAGTACTACTCTCACAAATTTGAAAAATCATAGAAAAATCATCTTAGCTCCAAATGAGGTGAATCAAGTTCCATTGTTCATCTCATGGGGAGCTCTGCATGCCATAAAAATTTCAAGTGCACCACTGCTCTGGAAAATTTCGGCAAAATATTTAAATTGTATGAACAGTAACAGATCGCAATTAAAATTAGATTTTCCTGTAAACTGACATTCAAACTGTTATAACTTTTGCATAGAGCATCCATTTAAGTTGATTCTTGTTGACAAATTCATCTAAATTCATTCTCTACCTTCTGTGAATTTTTCATAATTTTTGGATGACTTTGATTTTTTGCGTCTTTTTGGTGTTATTCGTTCTTGTTGTGTTATTGGATTTCTTTCGCTAGGTTCTAACGATAATATTGATAGCGAGAGTGCTCCTCTGCAGCAAGATAATCCACCACAGCAAGGCAAGCAGTTTGATCATGCTTAAGTCCTATTACTTTCAAGTCTAATACTTTGTTTCAACAATATGTATGCATGCTTTTGTGTCAAATTAATTTTGTCGATTAGAGGTAGCTATTCCTATTGCATGGTTGCCCTTAAATTGTTATCCCCTGCCACAAAACATAAGTTATTAACATTGCTGGTGAATTAGAGCCCGGTGATTTAATTATGCTCTTTTATTGTCTTTCGGCGTTATGCTTAGAAATGCTTAGCTACCGTTAGCTTTGGGCGGTTATCGACTTAGTCGATAACTGTGATCACACAAATTATTATGGTTATTATGCTCAGCACCTTGTGCTTTGTTACTTTGTAAAGTCAAAAACTGAAAAATAAAAATGAAATGTTTTAGACTTGGGCAAGTGGTTGGATGGTGGAATGTTGGGTTTGTGAATGTCTTGCCCAAGTCAACAAGGACCTAACATCTTGGACACTAAGCCAGCGCTTATTGTGTGCTAACCACATGAGGGACATATGGGACCCTCTTGACTTAGTACTTTGGCGTGTGTTAATTCCGGTCGCATGGTGGTTGTATGTGTTGTGTTGAAAAAGAAACTTGTGTGTTATTGGGTGAGCAGTAGTGGAGGTTATCCACTGCAAGGAGCATCGTCCTTTTTTAAGGCAGTGAGCATCTTTGATGACTCCGTATCAACACATGGGGCTTCCTCCCATATGGGCGATTCGTAGTTAATACACAATATTGGAAACATCTCGTAAGACTTAGCCGTGCCGGCATACCAAAGGAAGTGTGCTAATAGCTTGGCGAAAAGGCGGTCTGACATGTGGGTACAGTGGTACACCCAGGGTTCAAACTATTCGAATAGCCTCGTCCTAGGTTATGGACATGCTTGGTAAGGTCTCAACAAGAGTTAGACTACAACATTTATTTAAAACTTGATGTGGGTGGTATGAACAGGGAGTTCATGCTATTGTTGTGGTGGCTATTGGGTTAGCCACTTTCAGGTTGTTTTGTTGTTATTATTACTCCTTTATCACTGTTTTTATCAAATAAAAACAGATTGCAAAGTTGCTTTAAATCTATTACATTATTGCAAATGAAAACCTGCTTTATGCTGAAATTTGTGTCTAGAGCCTGCTCCACTTAAATAAAGCTTGCATGTAGCTAAATATTAGGTCTGTTATCTCACATGTCAGTCTTAAGAGTACAATTTTATTGTACTCATTTGCTATGCTCTAAATTAAATTGTTGCAGAGGAGGAAGTAGAACCCCAAGGGTTACACTTTTGTGAGATGTGCTTGACGAGGACTAGGTTGGTGCGTGCTTGATTGGTTGCCTTGTGGGTTATGGCACACTAATCGACTTTTGTTATTGCCATCTTATGGCCATTTGCTTCATTGTTATGTTAGACTCTTTAGTTGAATTTGGCCGATCGGCCGCTTGTAATAACTCTATGTCAGTATGTCTTTTGGATTGTATGTCGATTTTGGATTCTATGTGATTGAATGGAGTTGATGCTTAATTTTTGTATGGGGTATGTGTATTGCATTCAGGAAGTACATATACGCCGAGAGTCGTGATATTTGATTTGTAATGCTTAAATCATCTTAATGGTTGAGTATTACAAGTTAAATACCCTGTGTTCTCACAAAGGTTGGTATCGAGCCATACTAATCATAGAAGCCACTAGCTTAATCATCCTTAGGATATTTTGAAAAACTTAGTTTCAAAATGTCAAATGGTTTATAAAGACCTAAGTAAGTTCTCAGATTTTACTCCTTACCTATCTTAGATAGCTCCTCTCATCTTGTTCTTGTTTAAGTTTTAAAAGTTGTTCCTCTCATCTTCTTTCAAAAGATAGTTGTTACCGCTTTAAATTCGGTTTTGGGGATTCAATGAGTGTTGTAAAATATGAAGTGTAGGCTGTCCTATGATGAAGATTAGCAGTTTTTGAAGTTAGAAAATTCAGCTTGGGGCTTAGATATAAAATCTGGACAGCAAGCACCTAGTTCTTCGTTAGGGCTAAAAATGAGAGGATAAGTCAACTAAAACTTGTTGGGTTTAAAAGGGTAAGATGTGATATAAGATAGCTAATGTCTAACGCACCCTTAGATGGTTTTTATCATGATTTTTAGATGCAATAAGACTTGAGATGTGTTCTGAAATTTTCTTCTCCAACCGATTGCTTGTTCATTCAATACAAGTTGGTCGTACCGAGAAGTTGAATCTTGTGTCTTATGAGCTTTGCATTGGATCTTATGCCTTTTTGAAGTTGTTTGGAGTCCATTTCCTTGCTGGTTATATGGATTATAATTGGGTTAGGGTAGTATTATCATTTCCCTAGTCGATAGCTTGCCCTTTTGCTATCATCCCTCCCTAGTTTTCGGGTCTTTGTTGCTAACCCGCCTTGATGAAACAGGATGGCTGGATGAACACGCAGCAGTCAGGGTCAGCCTGATGGTCGGGATGAGGAGCTTCCACCTCCTCCGACCATGGCTGAGGTTCTCGCTCAGATCGAGCAGAATCGTATGGATCAGACGAGGGTCTTGGAGGCGATCGCCCGGCACACCTCTCACTTATCCGGTGCCTCCGGATCAGGAGGGGGAGGTGGCCACCATCACGGGGACTCTCGAGTTCCTTCGCACACTGCCCACCTACCTTCTCATTAGTCGAGGATCCGCTTGATGCGGATGATTGGTTGCGCGTCTCGTCGAGCGGAAGCTCGATGTTGCCAGCTGCCAGAGCACGAGAGGCCGCTTGCTTCCCATCAACTGGAGGGGCAGCTCTCTCATGGTGGGAGAACTTCCTCGCCATGCGGCAGGGTCGGCCAGCATTACACAAGTAGTTTCAAGGCCGCTCTGGCGGGCTCATGTTCCCGCTGGAGTGATGAAGATAAAGAAGAAGGAGTTCTCTGCGCTCAAGCAGGGGCACAGGTCTGTGACCGAGTACCTCCACGACTTCAACCGCCTCTCCCGGTACGCTCCTGAGGAGGTGCCCACTGATGAGGCGAAACAGGAGAAGTTTATGGATGGCTTGTCTGAGGAGCTTCAGGACAAGCTATCTATTGTTGACTTTTCTAACTTCCAGTCATTGGTCGACAAGGCTATTGTTGCTGAGCATAAGGCAAGAGCGCTTGGTGATTCTCGCAAGCGCAAGTGGGAGGCCCACAAATCAGCGAAGACCTATGCTCCTCGATCTTATGGTGGGCAAGCCCCGGTGTATCACTCTCATACTTCAGTACCACCGAGGGCACCGGCGTTTGTACCACGCCCACCGCAGGCCGTGTTTCAGTCACGTGCACCTGCGGGACAGCAAGGAGGTCCCCGTAATCCAGCTGCTGATGTTACTTGCTTCTTCTGCAACAACAAGGGGCATTATGCTAATCAATGCCCTAAGAAGGTGGGAGCGGCCCTCGTCCCTAATGGAGGGCGCGGAATGGAAATGGCCATGATCGGAAGGTTCATCGAAGGCCGTAATGTGGGCAGCGGTCGAGTCAACCACATCTCACCGAGGAGGCTCGAGGAGGCACCCGACGCCGTGTTGGGTACGCTTCTTGTCAACTCTCACCCAGCTACAGCTTTTATTTGATTCGAGTCAGATTCTTTTATATCAAAGTCCTTTGCTGCACTTAGTGATCTTCCTATTGTACTTATGCATGTGCCTTTGATTGTTCATTCTCCGGCCGGTAATAAGAGCCGAGTATGAATGTCGGGATGTTTCTATTGAGATTGGAGGAGGGATTCTTGGCAAACCTCATCCTCATTGATTCAGCAAATTTGGATGTGATTCTTGGCATGGATTGGCTGTCCCAACACTTGGGGCAAATCGATTGTGCGTAAAATTCATCACCCTCACAAGTTCATCCGGTGAGCAAGTTGGGATTTCTCCGTCAGAAGAACCACACCTTTGTGCACTCAAGCAAAGCCAACTTTGAGATTCATCAAGTCCCAATAGTATGTGACTTCGCTGATGTGTTTCCTGAAGAATTGCCCGATGCCTCGATTCGAGATATTGAATTTGTTATTGAGTTGCTGCCCCGATCTGCCCGATTTCAAGAGGTCAGATGAATGCCTCCAAATGAGTTGGAGGAATTGAAGAAGCAACTTGCTGAGCTTCAAAAGAAGGGTTTCATTCGTCCAAGCTCATCACCGTGGGGCTGTCCTGTAATCTTTGTAAAGAAGAAAGACAAGACTCTGTGTATGTGTGTTGATTACCGTCCGCTAAATGCTGTGACGGTGAAGAACAAGTACCCGCTGCCTCGTATTGACGACCTTTTCGATCAATTGACCGGTGCTCGGGTATTCTCCAAGAGTGATCTGAGATTGGGCTACCATCAAGTCCGAATCCGGCCTGAAGATATTCCGAAGACAGCCTTCTCTACTCGCTATGGATTGTACAAGTGTACAGTCATGTCTTTCGGTTTGACGAATGCTCCTACTCTTTTCATGAATCTTATGAATATGGTATTCATGGAGTATTTGGACAAATTTGTGGTGGTCTTTATTGATGATATTCTCATTTACTCGAAGGATGATGAAGAGCATGCTGAACATCTAAAGCTAGTGTTGGGAAAATTGCGCGAGCATCAACTCTATGCGAAGTTCAGCAAGTGTGAGTTTTGGTTGAAGAAAGTAGCATTTTTGGGCCATATTCTTTCGGCGGAAGGCATCATCATGTGATCCTAGTAAAGTCAGCGATGTGCTCTCATGGGGTTAGCCCAAGTCGGATCGACGTGAGGAGTTTTCTCGGTTTAGCGGGATACTATCGCCGCTTTATTCAGAACTTCTCCAAGATTGCGAAACCCATGACAGAGTTGCTCAAGAAAGACACGAAGTATGAGTGGTCCGCTGATTGTGAGAAGAGTTTTCAAGAGCTCAAGAAGAGATTGACCACAGCTCCAGTTCTTGTTCTTCCCGACGCCCATCGGCTTCGATGTTTATTATGACGCTTCGTCGTGGACTCGGTTGTGTTCTTATGCAAGAGAGCAAGGTTGTGGCTTATGCATCGAGGCAATTGAGGCCACATGAACTCAATTATCCAACACATGACTTGGAGTTAGCTGTCAGGTTCATGCATTGAAGATCTGCGATATTACCTCATCAAGAATCGCTATGGTGTATTCGGATCACAAGAGTTTGAAGTACTTGTTCACCCAACCAGATCTGAACCTTAGGCAAAGAAGGTGGTTGGAATTGATCAAGGATTATGATATGGGTATCCAATACCATCCAGGCAAAGCTAATGTTGTTGCCGATGCTCTCAGTCGCAAGGTTTATTGCAATACCTTGATGATCAAGGAGCAGCAGCCTGCCCTTCATGAAGAATTTCAGCGGCTTAACATGGAGGTGGTTGAGCGTGGTTTTCTCGCTACTTTGGTTGTGCAACCAACCTTAGAAGATCAGATTAAGGCTGCTCAACAAACAGATAGAGGTGTGAGTCAAATCAAGCAAAATATCAAGAGTGGAGCAGCTAAGTGCTTTTCTGAGGATGACCATGGGGTCGTATGGTTCGGATCACGTCTTGTTGTTCCGAAGGTCATGGAATTACGGAATGCCATCCTCCGCGAGGCCCATGATTCTCCTTTGTCCATTCATCCCGGGGCCACCAAGATGTACCAAGATCTCCGTCAGAAGTTCTGGTGGACCCGCATGAAGCGGGAGATTGCAAGGTTTGTTGCCGAGTGCGACATATGTCGTCGTGTCAAGGCCGAGCATCAACGTCCAGCAGTCTCCTACAACCTTTGCGACTCGAGTGGAAGTGGGATTCATTGGTATGGATTTTATCACCGGTCTGCCCCGTACCTCAAAAGGAAAGGATGCCATCTGGGTTGTCATTGATCGACTGACTAAAGTGGCACATTTTCTACCTGTGCGAACCGGTCTTCGTGTTGGTCTGTTGGCAGAGCTCTACATCTCCGCATTGTGAGTTTGCATGGATATCAAGACGATCATTTCGATCGTGGTTCTTTTCACCTCCCGGTTTTGGCATAGTTTGCAAGAAGCTATGGGGACTCATCTTTCTTTCAGCACAGCTTATCATCGTCAAATTGATGGCCAAACTGAAAGAGTCAATCAAGTATTGGAAGACATGCTCCGTGCTTGTGTTCTTTCCTATGGGAACAATTGGGAGAAGTGTTTGCCGTTTGCTGAGTTCTCCTACAACAACAGCTTCCAGGCTAGTCTTGGCAAGGCACCATTTGAGGCATTATATGGGAGGAAATGTAGGACTCCATTGAATTGGTCAGAAATAGGTGAAAGACCATTCTTCGGCCCAGAATCGATCAATGAGGCTGAAAGTCAAGTTCGGTTGATTCGAGACCATCTTCGCACGGCTCAATCAAGGCAAAAGAGCTATGCCGATCGTCGTCGCCGTGAGTTGAGCTTTGAGCCCAATGACTTTGTTTATCTCAAGGTCTCTCCGCTGAAGGGTCATCAGCGATTTGGCGTCAAAGGCAAGCTAGCTCCTCGATATGTTGGACCTTACCGCATCATTGAGAAGGTTGGAGTAGTTGCCTACAGGTTGGAGTTGCCCGCTGCACTTGAGGGGGTACACGATGTCTTTCATGTGTCCCAATTGAAGAAGTGCCTTCGCGTTCCAACTGAGGAGGCTCCATTGGAGAGTCTCGATGTACAAGAAGACTTGACCTACAAAGAGCGTCCTCTTCGCATCCTTGAGGAGGCTGAGCGTAGAACAAGAAATCGTGTCATCAAGTTCCTTAAAGTTCAGTGGACAAACCATTCAGAGGATGAAACCACTTGGGAGCGTGAAGACCGTATGCGTAAGGATTATCCCGATCTTTTTCTTTCTGCTTGATGTGCCTTCGAATCAAGAAAGGAAAGGTTAAGCAAAGCAATGGAAAGGAAAATGTTGTAACCACTCCTTGTAACCTTGTTTTGGGATATCCCAGCACTATCTTTAAAGGAAATCAAAACAGCAGATGTTGTGTAATCTCTTAACACCTTCCTGTCCATTTTCCTACCTACCCGGAATCTCGGGACGAGATTCTTGTAAGGGGGGGAGGTTTTGTAACATCCCAAACTAATGGTGTGTGTTTCAAATGTATTAAAATGAGGATAAATGTAACATCCCAAATGTATAATTAGGGTTAATCAAGTATAATTATATGTGTAGAAATTAAAACTTTTTCTCACATCTTGAAAAACCCTAAAATCTCATGTGATTTTTGTCCAAGAGTTGTGTAATCCAAAAACACAAAGCTCTTGTTGACCAAAAATCAAACTCATTCTCCAATTATCTTAAATCTTGTGTCAAACATTTGGAATGTATTTTCCTTGGTCCCAAAACTGATATGGGACCCCTTCTAAAAAATATCATGAGTTATAACACTTGTTGATAATTTTTGGGAGGCAAAACAATCCTTTAAACAACCTTCATGAATTTCCTGAGAAAATGCATTGCATAATAACCTCTGGAAATTTTATGCAAGGTTGATCTCATTGTCAGCAAGCTCCAGTTAAAATTTCATCAAATTTGGAGTTCATTTGCTATCTCAAATAATTCTGCTAAGTTTCATTGTTAAAAACTAAATTTAAAAGCCTCAGACTTCCTTGGGCTAGCTATATTCAAAGTTGGTCCAGCCCAACCTGGTCTGCACCTCAAGAGACCTCATCTCCATTTTGATCAGTCGCGGTGCTGGATTTACATCCAACAGCCCACGACCTCCTCCGCGATCAACACCGCGAGGACCTCCCACCTCATGAGGTCATTGCCGTTGGATCGGTGATCCATGGTCATGACCTCCCATGTGTTAAACCTCAAAGACCTCCTCGAGTCTGTTAAACCATCGCAGCGAGGTCATCCATTTGTTGAGGTCGTGGCTGCTGGATCAAATCCAACCCACGACCTCCTCCTCAACATACTCAACAGTCATCCCACTGCGTGAGGTCATAGCCCTTGGATCCAAGATCCATGGCCCCGACCTCCCTCACCGTTAAACTAAACAAACCTCCCACCTAACCTAGGTTGTAGCCGTTGGATCAAATCCAACAGCTCACGACCTCCTGCGATATCCAAAGACTCACAACCTCCCCATCTTTTGTTGTGCACCGTTAGATTAAAATCTAACGGTCCGACCTCCCTTGCTGCTATGCGCATCATATCGAGACCTCCCGGTCATTGTGTGCCCTTGATTTAAATCCAAAGGCCATGACCTCCCTCATGTCTTTTTGATCGCGTGCAGTTAAGTCCTCACTTTGGAGGTCCGCACCGTTGGATGGAGATCCAACGCTTTGGACCTCTGTCCCTTTTCCTCACGTTTTTCGCGATTAAAAAATCGGAGGGCCACGACCTCCCATCCTTGATCGTGTGGTGGGACCTCCTCCCACCACTTAAAACATAACGGTTCAAAATGAGATCCGATGGTTAGGACCTCCCGAGTCTTATCCAACGGTCATAAGGACCTCCCCTGTTCTTCTCCTTCCTCTGGCGCGCGCGTGCTCTCGAGCGGTGGAGTTAATGTCCACTTGTCCATGTGTCCTTTCAATGTTCTTTGTCGACCGCATTTAATGCAGTCGACTTCATCTCTAGTCAAGACAAGACACTTGCCCTGTTGTCAACTTTAGGTCATGTCCATCCCATGGACCAACCTGTGGGCTAAGCTCACCATGGAGCTTAGCCCCGCTCAAAACCTTCACTCGAGGCTATAAAGTATCCTTTGGGATCCTCCCTTGGCTTCCTTTGCACACAACCGCCTCGGCCTTGCACTTGTGCGTGGTGAGCTCCTCCTCCACTAACTCTCACTCACCTCCCATCTTGGCCGCCATTGTTGAAGTCCTTGGAGCTCATCGGTGAGACAAGGGTTCCAAAGTGGCTCCTCTTTCCAACCTTTGCTCACTTTTGCTCCTAAACACCTCTTGGAAGTTAACCCTAACTTAAATTGTTTGGGCATTTTTCAGAGGTGGACAAAGAGGAGCTTGAGCCGGAGCTTTGGCCGTGAGTGCAAGCCGTTGTCTTCCCCAACTCCGGTCATCACCTCCACGACCTCCCGGCAAAGACCTTAGGACCTCCGGTACTCCTCCCGTAGTCCTTAGATGCCGCACCATATGAATGATTTTATGAGCTTTTCTTGGCACAAGCTTGAATGTTGCGCTGAGTCGCTTTTGCATTTTCGTGTTTGGCCGTCTTTGGTCATCTTTTGCCCTCTCCGGCCATGGCGTTCAAAGCCGCCGCCGCCGAGAGAGGTCCACTGCGCGCAACGTTATTGTGCACTCGGTGGTATCGTGACCTCACCGCCGAGCTCTACATCGCCGGCGAGATCACTTCTTCACGCCGGGATTTTGTTTGACGTCCGAGCGTGTCATTGTCGTTTTAGGACATAAATTCACCGCTTTAAATGCCCAATCATCGCAATCATTGGTGTCTTAACCGCCATTAACCCTGTCCCTTTGCGCGCATTAAAACCCCTCGCCGGACCTCCTCGTGGTCCCGCATTTATTTATCTCATGTCCTAAGCTCGTTGGGTCAGGACGCCCAGACCTCCTCCGAGGAGATCTGAGCGCCCAAGACCTCCTTATGTAATCATGGCCGTCCAGCACCTCCTGAGGTCTCAGAACGTTAGACCTCCTTAGGACCTCCCTAGGTTATCTCACCGCTCATGACCTCCCGGGTAGATCTTGACCGCAAGGTCCTCCTGACGATCTCGAACCATCGAGGACCTCCTTGAACATCTAGACCGTCCCAGACCTCCCCGTGAGGTCTTGACGATGTAGATCTTCCTCGGGAGATCTTGGTAGTTTAGATCTTCCTTTGGAAGATCTCACTGTTGAGGACCTCCCTTTAGATCTGGTCCGCCCGGACCTCCTTCGTGTTGTGGTCCGTTGGATCTCCCATCTCTGACACGACCTCCCCCCTCACCTCGGCGCATGTGAGTTGCTAGGAGGTCCAGGACCTCTGGACCTCCTGAGCGCGTGTGCGTTGTTCACCTGGGAGGTCTGAGCCGTTAGATCTATGATCTGTGGCTCACGTCCTCCCATGTCCTTATGGGTTTTAGAAATTCCAGTGAGCTCTAGTATAAACTGAATTAAGGTATAACTTTAGAATTTCATATCTCTTTCATTTTAATTCCAAATGAGGTCATTCAAATTGTGTTAGCTCTGTCTTGAACTTGACTTTAATCCAAAAATGATTGTAAGTTGAGTTCAGCTCCAGAGCACAGTTTGCCATTAGATTTTAAAACCAACTTTAAAATGTGCACTTAAATCAATGCTTAACTTGTAAAATACATAACTAATGCTCTATAGGTTATTTTTGGGTGAGACCAACTTTGTTGGTTTCTCTCTTAGTGAACTCACTGTGAAAATTAGTTTTGAGCTTGTTGCTGTTAGGAAATTGAGGACTTATGCATTATAATTTTGTTCAAGTTCTTGTTTTTGAAAATTTGTAGAGAGTGCAATATAGCTCCAAATGAGATGAACTCAATTGTGTTATTCATCTCATGAGGTGCTGGTTTTACAGTAAAATTTCAGCTTCGCTGCTGTTCTAGAAAATGTTGCCTCATAATTAAATTAGTGAATAGTGCAGTTTGGTAATTAATAGGCTGAGCAGAATTGATTTCATCATATCTTTTGCATTGAGAATCCAAATCAATTGGTTCTTGTTGCTAAATTCATGATAAATCATTGTCTTGCTGCTGTAAAATTTTCAGAGAATTTGGAGTTCGTTTGTTGTGCTGTCTTTGTTGTGTTTCGTCGTTCTTATTGGTTCTTTCTCGCTTTTCCGTTAGGCCGACATTTGTGGTGATCCCGAGAGCGACCCTCTGCCACAATTTGACCACCAGCAACAAGGCAAGCAGTTTGACCATTTCCATCATTGTCCCATTACTTTAAAGCTTAATACTTTGTTTTACTTCTATGTATGCATGCTACTTTGTGTTAAATGTCGCTAGCGAGCCTATAGTTGCATGATCTGTAGGAATTGTTTATCCTCTACTACCATGAGCCTAGGTTATTTGCTGTGGTGGGAGCTCGTTGGATGAGCTCTTATCACTTAGTAGTTTCGATGAAAATTGCTTAGACATGCCTAGTTATCGGTAGAATGGGCGATCATCGACTTAGTCGATGGTCTTGATCACTCAAAAATGATTATTACTCCTATATGTCCAGCACTTGTGCTTTGATTAATTGTAAAATCAAAAACTGAAAATAAAAGATTGATTTAGACTTGGGCATATTGGATGGATGGTGCGGTTTTGGATGTGGTGGTATGCCGGGTCCCTAAGGACCGAGTACTTGGGTCACTAAGCCAAGCGATTTCACGTACTAACCACGCGAGGGCATATGGAACCCTCTTGACTAAGTACTCTAGGAGGTGTTAATTATGAGCGAGCTCGGTTGGTGTGTTTTCAAAAACAAATGTATATGTATAGTGTGGGAGGAGCATTAGCTTCCGGGAAGGTTGTGATGTCTCCTTCTCCCGTGGGTTGTGCAGACTCGTAATTAGCATTCATCCTTTGGAAAGGTCTCGTAGGACTTAGCGTGCCAACACACCTTCGGAAGTGTGCGTAAAGGAAAGGCGGTCTCGGCGTGTGGAGTGCAGTGGTACACCCCGCAGGATAAAACTATTGAATAGCCTCG